>APFE031220223.1:162180-186919 GCA_000404065.3 Pinus taeda
GAAAGTTGGCAAAACAGTTGTATATCTTGTGGTATATGTAGATGATCTTTTAATGACAGGGAACAATGAAAGCTACATTGCATCCATAAAGAAATAATTGGGGAAAAGTTTTGAATGACTGATTTGGGCTATGTTCATTACTATCTTGGCATTGAAGTAACCCAACATCCAAAGTCCATATTTCTTTCTCAAAAGAAATACATTGGAGATTTGTTGAACAAGTTTGGCATGACAAAGTGCAATCCTCTTACTACTCCAATGGAACAAAACTTAAAGCTCACATCTATTGAAGGAAAGGAATTTGAGGATGCAACAAAGTATAGACAGCTTGTAGGAAGTCTCAACTACCTAACTACAACCAGACCAGACATTTCATTTGATGTTGGAATCCTCTCCAGGTTTATGCAAAAGCCTTATGAGGGACATTGGTCGGCTGCAAAAAAAAGTTCTAAGGTACTTGAAGGGAACTCAAGACTTTGGAATCAAGTATACACAGGTGGACGACTTCAGCTTGATTGGATACTCTGATTCAGACTTCGATGGAGACAAAGAAACTGGGTATCTACTTCAGGATATGCTATGAGTCTTGGATCAGGAGCTGTCTCCTGGAGATCACGCAAACAATCAGTTCCAGCAGATTCCACAACAGAAGCAGAATACATGGCAGCAGCTGAAGCAACAAAAGAAATTGTGTGGCTCAGGAAAATTCTTGAAGATTTGCAGGTAAAACAAGTACAATCAACTCCACTCATGATTGACAATACCTCTGCAATAAAGTTGGCAAAGAACCCAAATTTCCATGATTGAACAAAGCACATCAATACTAAAAATCATCTAATTTGACATCATGTTGAGGCCATAACAATCCATCTCCATCATTGTTCCACAAATGAGCAAATTTCAGACTTCTTCACCAAAGCGCTTGGAAGAGAAAAGCTTGAACGATTCAAAATGATGCTTGGACTCGCCAACATCCCTTCAGATTAAGGGCTGGAATGTTGACACCTAATCCTTGTGATTGGGTAAATATATGTAAATAGATAAATAAGAAATATGAACAGTCATCGGGAGATAAACTAAACAGTATCTCCCTCATGTATATAATGAAGACCTACCTGATGGAATAAAACACACGAATCATTTTTTCCTTATGGAGTTACTGCCTGGCCTGACACGTTTTATGGAATGATGTGCAGGATTACGGATGGCCATGTGGCAAGGCCACTTTCCATCCCGTGTTGCCACCATTCTTTTAACTGTAATGTGCACCCACATCTGGGAGTCAGTGCAAAAATATTAAACACCTTCTCATTCATTCATTGATCAAACAAGTTATTCCCTACCATTTAAATCATATATTATGATTAGAATTTAAAATATTAATTTGTGCAAAATAAAAATGAGTTGATGGATTTATAATTACCATGATTTTTTAACCCTTTATGTGGGACAAGTTCATTTTCCATGTGTAAAGAAATAGACAATTCACTTGTGCTCTTGGAAATTATGATGAACAAGGGAGTTAGGTCAAGATATAAAGAAAGAGCAGAAGAAGGATTAGGAGTCGAAGAACCAATAGTACTAGGTGCACTAGTAGATGAGGCAACACTAGTAAGTGCAAGAGTAGGGGCACTAAAAGTACTGAGTAGTAATAGAAGAACTAGTAGTAGGTGCAATAGTAGGTACAATAACAATATGAGTAGCAATAAAGGAACTACTAGCATATGCAAGTGTGCTACTCCAATACCTATGGCGTGCTATCTCAATAATATGTGTGTGTGTGTGTGTGTGTGTGTGTGTTAAACATAAATTATCGAAAATAAGAAATTGTATACATTGAAGAAATCAGTTGGATCAAATTTCAAAATTTCATATGTTGTACTAATTAATTCTTGCAAGCAAGTAATCTTGTCATTTGAAACCTTCCTAAGAACTACTAGTCATTAAACTTGCAAGTTCTTTTGCCCAACTTTTAACTAGTTTTTTGATAGACTCCATAAGAATATGATCATTAAAGAAGTCTTAATTTCACTCTGATGAGGCAAGGTGGAAGTTATATTAGATTATTGTCCTATAAAAAAAAAAATCACATAATAAACCTACAACATAAATGACAGTATTGTAATAAGATAAAGATGCAAATCATATTAAAACATAATATTCAATGACTACCAATTCAATGTGTAATTTTGCAAAACTTACTTAGAATTCCACGGCAAAGAATTACTCATCATTTTAATGTGATGTATCGTTTATGGTCACTAGTGCATTTTCAGTATTACTCATCTCCCTTATCTTCAATATAACATCGAGTTGAGTTATCTAGTCTAAATATTATGGTTTCTAACATGATTAGCCATGATTTTATGTTCCTCTCAAAGGAATTTTTGTGTCAAAACCTATCATTACCTCAATCCATTGAGTCCAATACTAGTCCATACCTTTATCAATTTTGATCATACCTAAAGGTCATTAGGGAATCAATGTTTCCCTTTCTCAAATGAATGTGCTCCTATTTACTTGAATGCATTTTCTCTATTCAAAAGCCTGATTTATTAGATATTGTTTTCATCATTAGTGATGTTCCTCATATCCAATATGTGTTTTTGTTATTGATTCTTGATTTCATGGTTCCTTATAGTGTTTTACTTCAACACAATTATTCACATCATGTTAGTTCATATTATGTCCCTCTATGCCCATAATCATCATTAGTGGTCCACATCATATATGATATATATTTTCATTATTTGTTTATAACCATAATATTTCTCCCATGCTTGAACATATCTCATTACATTATGGAGAATTTGTATGTCATGATCATATTCCAAATCTAGATCAATACCAATGAACATGTAAAACTATTTTCCCTTATTTTGCGATCAACTAATTCTATCCCATTGATAATTATCTATTAGCATGATTTGCACCCTTTTCTAGTGGGATTATTTCTTAGAAATTATGTGCCCTTATTAAGGAAACATTTATTCATCACTTTTCTCATATGGAAGAAACATTTATTTCTATATCATGCTACAAACATTAATCCATGTTGCATCATTATAGTGTTTGTAATCCATCTCAATGCTTTCCACTGGAACATTATATTGTTTTTAATCCATCACAATGATGTAAGAGTGGAAAAAGTGGAGGAATTAGCTCACAAGACCTTTTTTACCGACGACGCCTAATTTCGAAAATCAGGGTCTGAAATCTTTTAGGATCAATTTGAGGAAACAAATGGAATTTCTTTGGGTAAATTTTTTTTAACTTATGCACCACACTTTTCTTTCTATTCTTCACATAGATACATTTCCAACGGTGTAAGAATCGTATCAGTCAAAGTCTTTATGCAAAATTTATGCCAATCTAAAGTTGACCTTCCTGTTTTGACTACCATAATTCGAGAGGATGCCATGTTAGCCCCCATTACTCATGGAAAAGTGGCTAACACATGATCATGATGAAAAATATAGAGCCAATATTTTATCTCTAGCTAAGATTTGGAGTCAAACCTAACCACTAGTAGGCTATCGGATTTTGCAATAACCAAGCAAATAAGAAGAAAAGAGGTTCCATTTTATTCAAGTGCATTTTGTTCCATAGATAAGAAAAGTATCCAAGATTGGATAAGGAAAGAGAAAATATAGAGGATTTAATCCATATTTCATCATTATATTGTTTGTAATCCATATCAATTCTCTCCACTGGAACATTATATTGTTTTTAATCCATGTCAATGCTTTAAGAGTGGAAAAAGTGGAGGAATTAGCTCACAAGACCATTTTTACCGATGACACCTAGTTTGGAAAATCACGACCTGAAACCTTTTAGGATAAATTTGAGGAAAAAAATGGAATTTTTTGGGGTAAATATTTTTTTCTTATGCACCACACCTTTTTTTCTATTCTACACATAGATACATTTCCAACGGTGCAAGATTTGTATCAGGCTGAGTCTGTATGCAAAAGTTATGCCAATCTAAAGTTGACTTTCTTGTTTTGACTACCATAATTTGAGAGGATGCCATGTTAGCCCCCATTACTCATGGAAAAGTGGCTAACACATGATAATGATGAAAAATACACTAAAGGAGTAAATATTGTAACTCTAGTTAAGATTTCAAGGAGTCAAACCTAACCACTACTAGGCTATCGAATTTTGTAATAACCATGCTACTAAGAGGAAAATGGGTTCCATTTTATTCAAGCGCATATTTTTCCATATATAAGTGTAGCCAAGAGTGGATAAGAAAAGAGAAAATAGAGAGGATTTTTTCACTATAGTATCCCATGGGCCATAGGCCTCACTTCTTTGTACTTGCATCCATTTTCCATTCAGAGAAGGATAGCAGGATGACCTGACCCTCTAGTTGAGTTTTCTCCCAAAAGGATTTCCCAGGTTATATATTGTGTTAATTTTTGGTTTATGATTTTTATTTTGTTTTTCTGTATTTTCTACATAATTATAATTTTCATGCATGCACAATAAACAATAATTTACAGATCTAAAAGTCTAAAAAATAAACCCTCATAGTGTAGATTTCATATTTTAAGCATAATTTTATCATATTTTTTTACAAATTGTTTAGTTGATAGCTTACATATCATATTGATATCGTAGTAGGTTGGTTTTGGTATATTTTGGAGTTGTAAGGGTTCTAGATATGTTAAGCCAAAAGTCACAAAACCCCAGTCACGGTCAATGACTCTATGAATAACCCTCATGATACACAAAGGAGAGGTTTGTGCGACATGAAGCACAAGTTGTAGACATAAATTGTAATGTGAGCCTTCTCATGGCTTCCTTAACCAAAAATATCTAGTTATTCAGAGAAGATAACGTAGAGTTTTGATCAAAGGGGAGATTAGGATATTGGGAATAAACAAATACACTGAAGAAAGAACCCAAAACAGATCAAACTAGTTCAAATATCGTGAACCATTCACATTCCCTTTCCAAAATGGAAGTGTAGGTCGATATGAAGCTATGTATCAAATTAATATTGATGTTTTAAATCTAAATCATTGGTTACAACAATTGGAAGTTTATTTTAGTGTTCATCGTATAGAGGAAGAATAAAAGATGTCATTTTCTCGGTTGAAATTAGGGGGTCATGCCCTAACTTGGTGGGAAAGCCACACAAATACTATTGAAATTTGGGAAACTATAGGATGAATTTCCCATAGCCCTAAAAGAATCCCATCATGCTCAAACAAGAATGGTCAAAAATATATTATTATTAAATGGCAAATTTATTTAGGAAAATAATTACAAAAGGGTTTTTCAATTATATTTAACTGATATTTAATTTTTTAATTTACCTTTATAAATCGGTTTCATATTGCTCCAAAGGTTGGGTCTCTCCATATGAAGATTATCTATAAATATATCATCGATATGCCTCATTTGGATATAAAACCATCACACATATCTCTATGGTTTTCAATGTTCTATTGGCTTGCATTGGTTCACTTATCTATGGCAGCTTGTATCATTTTTGTAGCTTTTAATTATCATTTGCATCGCATTGTCTCTATGCAGAAAACATTATCCAAAAGATTGTGATTTTCTTTATGACTTATGTGGTTCGTATAAGGCTCTTATAGCTTGTATATGTAGTTCTGTGATCTATATAAATGGCTCACTCTTTATTGAAGATCATATCTAATTATAGAGGCTAGCATCCAGCTAAGGGCTCACATCTTTTTGTAGTTTCGTTGGTGCAAAACAATACCCAAGGAAATTCATAACCTCATTTTCAACAGTATAAACACCACTCCATGCCATAAACACAAGTGAAAATAGTTTCCAATGGGTAAAGGATCAACAAAGAGCCTTTGAGGAGTTAAATAAGAAGATTAGTCAAGCGCTAGTTCTGGTATTACCAAACTTACATTATCCCTTCTAAGTAGAGACAGATGTGAGTGAGTATCTTATGGGGGTGGCCACGTTGCAAGCGAGAATGCTTGTATGTTATCATTCCAAATTATTTCATGGGATAGTTCTCAACTATCCTACCTATGAAAAGGATATTTATGACTTGGTGTAAGTTATGAAGAAGTGGAAACACTATCTTATAGGAGGAAGTTACCCACATAGATCACCACCCACTACAATACCTACAAGCCCAGAGTAAGCTATAGAAAACCAATAATTATAAGAGGATAGGCTTTCTAGAGTAGTTTCATTTGGTGATAACATAAGGGAAACACAAACAAGCTATCAGCATGCTTTCAAGGCCAGCCATATCAAATATCACATATTTTGAAACTTGGATGCACATGGAGCCATTCACCCATGATTTATAAAAAGATTCATATTTAAAGGATGAGGACTTCAAGGAATTGTTTTAGTAGTTTCAGAGCTAGAGTCATGTGCACGATGGTGACAACATATTCGAATACCACCTCTAGGAAAAGTTATTCTACAGGCTAAATATATTATGTGTTCCTAGATGTGAGTGGTTGTCGCTAGTTCAAGAGGCTCACACCTCCAAGGATGCAAGCACTTTGGTGTAGTGAAGATAGTGGCCAACTTGCAGAGGCATGTGTACTAGCCCAAGATGTTAGGTTCCTACAAGGAAGCAAGTTTTATTGTATCAGCAAGCCTAGTAATAAGAAAAAAAGTCTATATTGTCCCTAACTTGTGCCCACTCATCCTTGGGAATTCATGGGAGTGTTACCAACAACTAGGAAGGGACATGACTACATGTTCATGGTAGTTGATAGGTTCCGCAACATGTGTGTTATGATGCCCTTTAAAAATACCATCACTAGGAAAGAAGTAGTGAACTTTTTCTTTAGTTAGTTATGGGTGCACTTTTGGACACCAAGGAGCACTGCATTATAAAGGAACATAATATTTCTCAATGCATTTTGGACTACATTGTAGGAAAAATTGACACAAAGTTGAAGAGGTCTACAGCATTCCATCCATAGACATATGGGGAGACAAAAGTAGTCAATAATACTTTAATGAAACGTTTGAGGGGTTACAATCAGAAGCATCCAAACACTCGGTATGAAAATTTTGTATTTAAACAAAACTCTTATAATAAATTATTCTACACTAATAGGACAATTTTTACCGATGGGACCCAGTTTGGCAAATTAGAGTCTGAAACCTTCTGGGAGCCATTTGAGGCATTAAGAGAAATTATTTTACAGTAAAACTTAAGTGCTTAAGCAACACACCTTTTATTTATATTCTACACACACATACCTTTCCAGAAGTGCAAGAATCACCTCAATTTCAATTCGTATGCAAAAGTTATGCCACTCCAAAGCTGACCTTCCCATTTGGGAAACTATCATTTTCTCCCTTATTCTAAGCATTATTACCATGTCAACTTATCTTGTAATTTTGCAAATGGAATTTGGTCTTGAATCATGTCTTCCGTTATTAATACAACCATGTCATCTTGGGATATAAATATCAACAAACCCCATTTGTTGACTTTTGTCACCTAGTCATTGAGTCACACTCATCATTTTAATTTGATGTATCATTTATGGTCACTAATGCATTTTCAGTATTACTCATCTCCCTTGTCTTCAAGATAAAATTTAGTTGAGTTATATAGTCTAAATATTATGATTGCTAATATAGTTAGTCATTATTTTATGCTCCTCTCAAGGGAAGTCTTGTGTCAAAACCTATCATGACCCCATCCCATTAAATCTAATACTAGTCCCTACTTTTATCAATGTTCATCATACCTCAAGGTCAGTTATAGGGAATCAATGTTTCTCTTTCTCCAATTATATACTCCTATTGACTTTAATACGTTTCTTCTATTCAAAGGCCCAATTTATTATATATTTTTTTCATCATTAGTGATGTTCCCCATATGAAATGTGTGTCTTCATTATTGATTATTAATTGCATGGTTCCTTCCAGTGCTTGACTTCAAGCATTTAGTCCTACCATTTTAGTTCACAATAATTCCCTTTGTGCTCATATTCATCATTAGTGGTCCACATCACATATGATATATATTTTCATTATTTATTTCTAACCAAAATATTTCTCCCATGCTTGACCATATGTCATCACATTATGGAGAATTTGTATGTCATGATGATCATGTTCCAAATCTAGTTGAATACCAATGAACATGTACAACTATATTCCCTTATTTTGTGAGCCATTAATGTGATCCCATTGGAAGTGGCCTATTATAATTCTTTAAAGCCTTTTATAATGGGATTTTTTCTTATCATGCTACAAGCATTGATCCTGGATGGATCATTATATTGTTTGTAATCCATATCAATGTTTTACATTGTATCATTATATTATATTTAATCCATCTCAATTATTTCATAGTGGAAAAATGGAGGAATTAGCTCACAGAACAATTTTTACTGGTGGCACCAAGTTTGAAAAATCAGGGTCTAAAACCTTTCAAGATCATTTTGAAGAAACAAATGGAGTTTTTGGGGGGTAAAAAATTGTTTCTTGTGCACTAAACCTTTTTGTGTTATTATACACATAGATACCTTTCCAACGATGTATGAATCATCTCAATTGGAGTCTATATTCAAAATCTACACCACTCAGAAGTTGACCTTCTTGTTTTAACCACCATAATTTGAGAGGATGCCAAGTTAGACCCCATTACTCATGGAAAATGGGAAATTCATGTGATCATGATGAATAATACTCTATAATATTTTATATTTTAACTATATTTAAGAGTTGAAGGATTCAAACCTAACTACTAGTAGGCTATCGGGTTGTGTTATAACCGGTCCATTAGGAGGAAAAGGGTTCCATTATATTCAAATGCATTTTGTTCTATAGATGACAAGAGTAGTCAAGAGTAGATAAGGGAGAGAAAACAGAGAATATTACTTATGTGGTTAATCTGAAATACATGCTTACTACAATATTTATGCACTTCAGCACCCAATAAGCCACAAGCCTCACTTCTTTTTACCTGTATCCACTTTCCATTTAGAGAAAGAGACTAGGGAGGCCTCACCTTCTAGTTGGGTTTTATCCCAAAAGGATTTCACGAATTATATCTTATGTTAATTTGTGATTTTTGATTTGTATTTCCCTATTATTTGTTTTATTCATAATTATAATTTTCATGCATATGCAATAAACAATAATTTATAGATCCAAAAATACAAGGAGAAATAAGCACTTAGAATGTAGAATTTCAAATTTTAATCATAGTTTTATCAAATATCTTGTGACAAGATATCCAGTGGAATATAGACAACAATTTATATGGTATCAAAGAAGGTTTATTTGGCTATATTATGGGGAGTTTTAAGGGATCCAAATCAGTTAAGAAAAAGTCACAAAACCCTAGTCATCACTGACAAATCTATGAATAACTCTCATGATTCCATATAAGAGATGTTTGCATACCTAGAAGCACAAGATGAAGATATAAACCATAAAGTCAGCCTCCTCATCATGAAATTTACCAATAATCTTTGTAATCTTTGTTCCCTTTTTGCAATAGACATCTTTGTAATATTGCACGTGTGAAGGTGTTAGCCCAAAAATAGATCAGAATTAAGCTCGGTGATGATTCTTCTCTCCTTGCTTGGAAATAGGACACTTCTTGAGATCTTTCGCACTTCCTTTTCACCTTTTCTTGCTTGTCCAAATTCTACTTCACAAGTAAAGTTCGAGTTGCCTATATATAGTGGTTTTCCCATGTAAATAAGCCGACTTGAATGAGTCCTAGGCTAGAATGTCGTTTTGGTGTAGGATTCTTGCTCCATTCAAAGGTCGACTTGCCAGAGGTGCTTCAGCTTGATCTTAGAGGGTTAATGACTCAAACAATTTGTCTTTTTACAATATACAATGTGCCCAAATGGGTCCTCAACCTTTGACATTGACTCATTATACTTTATGACATGATGACCAACTCTAAAGGTTCAAAATGAGAGCCTTAACTATAAAATAAAATTCCTTGAGCATGAAACCCATGCCTCAAGCATTACAAATATAATTTTTATTTTCTTCTTTACATAAATTACATAAAATCATAATTACATGTGTCATTATGAAGACCAGGCCTATTTACCCTTTTCAACACCCCCTCTTAACTAGGGAGGTATTCATAATCCATACAAGGTACTTGGACATTCTCAATCTGA
Organism: Pinus taeda; assembly: GCA_000404065.3. NCBI lineage: Eukaryota > Viridiplantae > Streptophyta > Pinopsida > Pinales > Pinaceae > Pinus > Pinus taeda. The sequence goes on from APFE031220223.1 coordinate 172,311, forward strand.
AGAATTTTCATAAGAAGAGTCAGATTGGTAATCCATCTGTCTAACATCATATCAAACAACATTATCACATTGCAAGGCATTGACTAACAACTCTATCTCTCCACAAGATCAGAGCTCAATGTTGGCGAGACCAATGATATATAGACACCCTCATCATTGTCTCTCTCGGAACATACCCCATCCAGGTTCGATTAGAGTATGTTCCACTAGGACTATTCTTATCTTGGATTCCCAATCCTCAAAGAATATCATTCCTCTATTATTACACTTATCATGGATTCCCTAACTCATCCATAAATATTATCGGATGTGAGATGTTTACCCAATCCTCCATTCTGTCTTCCCAAGTGATGACAAGAATGGTGTTTCTATCTCTCCCTTTCAACTTAGAGAGGACATACCCATTCCACAGAAGGAACTTGACCATTCCTATAAACAGGAATGTACTCAATCTCCCTTTTAACTAGGGACTTGCTTTCAACATCTCTTTAGCTAGAGATCATGTGACAAACAACTGATTGTATAACTCCTTCCTTTGATGTCATGAATTTATTCTTTGTCATAGAGTCTACATCTTTGGGACTTCTTTATAGGGCACATACCATGCATCACTTTCATTCATAAGTTAGTCATGGCATCATTCCTTAAATTATAAAGTGACCCATTAGTCCATATTTGGTCCTCCTTCATGCTTTGTTTCCTTCTTCATATCATGTTTCCTTAAGGACATTTCACCCCACCACACGATTTTCAGTTGTACAAGACTTCCATAGTTCTTCCCTTAGTAGCCCTGCATAAGCCCATCTAGATATCGTTCAAAATTAAGAAATGAATCATTAAATCAAGATTACATTTGTGATGGTATTTCATCATGAAATCTTCTAGTTTTCATCAACATCTTGTATACACATTGACACATCTCCAAAAGATATATATTATCAACAGTCTCCTTCTTTTTCCAAACTTCATTGAAGTCTTCATTTATTTCATGGAGATATCCTAGTCAAATATTTCAGTCCTTAGATGTTGATCGCCTATCCCATAGTTTCATATTTCATGATACCTTCCTTTCCTTCACACATTTCCTTTCTAAGAAATCCCAATAAAATTTACTCCAATTTTTTCAACCACCTTATATGACATATTATGTTGATTTCATCTAGTCGATGTGTGATCCGTGCCTTCCTACATCCTTTCATAGGAAGAGATCCTTCCTTTTTTATCATGCTCTTCTAGGTATAGCATTCATCTATGTTACCTAAAACCATATGAAATGACTCTATTTTATCAAATAAAAGCATACATGCCTCATTTACTTTAGGTCATCTAGACTCCCTTCAACAGCTTCCTTGATTGAAAGAGTTTCAAATCTTTTATATGCTTTACTAATTTTGACATCATACCATTATCCCATGAATTCCCAAAATTTGGAACTCTTGATGAAGCACTTTCTTCCTTTTGAACCTTCCAATGAAGATTCCAATAGAGGATCTTGAATATCCTCATCTAGAAAATGTTCCCTTTTTACTAATGTATCATAAGCTTCATACTAGATGCCTTTTTATCCTTCTCATAAGTATCACTTATGCTACTGATGAGGTTACCAAGAGTTATATCCTACCATAGGTGACTTCCATATACTTTTATATTTCATGCTTCTTTATGATGATGTCACAAGCTCTTCCTTTCAATGCTTATATGATGCCATGATGCATCTTACCATTTTCCTTAGTGACTCATGATAGTCATATCTTAAAATAGAAAACTTGAAAATGGGAACATGAAAAGAACTCGGTGAGGAAGACTATCTCAACCATAGTAGAGATATTTTACTTCCTCTTTCTTAGACATCTTCTTTTTAGATTCTTCCACTTCTTCGGTGATATGGGCTTCTTCTCTTCCTCTTTTTTTATTATCCCTCTTGAGCTTAGGAAGATATCTATTGTAGTTCCTATATTCCTCACATCCATAGCATTGAACCTTGGCCATATTATTTTTCCCTTTCTGAGGACCAAACTTTCCCTTCTTTTTTTCATTGTAGCATATGCTTGATTTTGTTCACTTGATCCCACATCAGTCTTTGACTTCAATCCGGTTTCTTCAATTTTTCAAAGAGACCATAGACCATCGAAAGGAGTATCTTCTTTCTTGCCATAAATACTGGAAGTAAAGTTACCCCACTCCTCTAGTAGTGAATTTAGTACTACAGTGGTCATCTCCTTGTGAGACATTATTTCACCTATATCTTGAAGTTGATACCTTATTTCAGATATCCTGATCTGAACTGGATCAATGTATTTTTTTCATCCATCTCGATGCATTTCAAGTGGAAAAAGTGGGGGAATCAGCTCACAGGACCGTTTTTATCGGTAAGACCCAATTTGGAAAAATAGGTTCTGAAACCTTCCGAGAGTGGTTTGAGGCATCAAACGATGTTTTTTGGAGGTAAAAATTTTCCACTTTGGTGTGCACATCTTCATGCTATTTTACACACGTAAACATTTCCAACGGTGTAAGAATCGTGTCAATCAGAGTCTGTATGCAAAAGATATGCAACTCAAAAGTTGACCTTCCTGTTTCCACACCTATAGTTCGGGAGGATGCTGCATAAGCCCCCATTATTCATGGAAAAGGGGCTAGACATGTGTTTGTGATGTAAAATACTCTATAAGAGTCTATTTTGTAACTCTAGTTAAGAGTTGATTTAGTCAAACTTAACCACTAGTAGGCTATTGGGTTGTGTTATAACTGGGCCACTAGGAGGAAGAGGCATTCCATTCTTTCAAGAGAATTTTGTTCCATAGTGGAGCTAAGATTGCCAGGAGAGATAGGAGGTAGAGCAAACAGAGAGGACATGTGTACTATAGAAGCCCATGGGCCACAGACATTACTTCTTTGTATGTGCAACCATATTTCCAAACAGAGAAAGAAAGTGAAGCGGCCTCACCTTCCAGCTGGGTTTTCTCCCGAAAGGGTTTCCTAGAGAGCATATATTGTGTATTATGTGTGTGTGGGCTTATTTTGTCACTCTAATTTTCTGCTTGATTTAATTTTACATGCATGCACTAATTACAGTTAATTTTACAGATCTAGAAATTAAATAAAACGGTAATAGCGTAGAATCTCATATTTTTAATATAATATTATCATATCTATTGTGATGAACTATCCAGTGGAATATCCACGGTAGTTTACTAATCATTTGGTATCAAAGTAGGTTTCTTTGGGTATTTTGTGGAGATTGCATGGACCTAGATCGGCGAAGCTAAAAATTGTAAAACCTTAATCATGGGCGACAAATCTGTAAATGAAACTTGTGATCCTACAGAGGTGAGGTTTTTGCAGCTCAAGGAACAAGTCGCGGATATATATCGTAATGTAAACCTCCTCATGGCAGCCCTAAGCAATAAGCTGGGGATATTTGGAGAAAAAGGGGGTTCAAATGCAGAGGACAAATCAAAAGGGGGATCAGGAGATCAAGAAGATGCAGATAACCAGCCGAAGAAAGAACCCAGAAAATATCAACCCAGTTCGAGTGCCATGAACCAATCATTGTTTAAAGTGGAAGCAAAAGTTGATATCAAACCATACCACAGTGAGATCTGCACTCTAAAGCTAAAGTGAGATTTGTAGCAACTGGAAGTTTATTTCAGTGTCCATCAGATCGAGGAAGGGAATAAGATCTCATTCACGCGGCTGAAATTGGAGGGCCATGCACTAACTTGCTGAGAGAGCCACACTGAAACCCTGAGGTTGAAGGGATAACCTCCAATTAATAAGTGGGAGGATTTCAAAACCCTCATTAAGTCACAGTTTTATCCCATTGGGTACGTGGAAGACCAATGGATCGAGTGGCATTACTTTAGGTAAAAGTCAGGCCAAAGCGTGCACAAGTACACCACAGAATTTAGAAAGATGGATATAATGTTGGGTATCTCTCCAAAGAACCTAGATTTAATCCTCAATTATTTGGGGGTATGCACCACCATATACATGAGAAACTGATGTCGTTCAAGCCCAAAACAGTGGACGAGGCTTGTGTACAGGCATAGTACCTAGAGAACATAGACCTGAAAAGAGAACAATCAAATGGATCAAAGAAAAATGAGAAAGAAGAAAAAAGGGGGAAAATATAAAAAGATGGAAACCACACCACACCAGTGAAAATATCTTAGCAACCACTGCAACATTGATGACCATACAAAGGAGAAGTGTTGGAAGTTTCATCCAGAGCTAAACCCAAAGAACAAGAAGAAAGATAATAAGAAGAAGAATCTCATGGCCACTGATTCGAGAAACTAAGTTGAAAGCATCTCAGACGTGGATGAGAAGATTGTTTGTACATCAGTGTAGAAGGAGGTGAATCTGAGCAGCCTTCAGCAATAGGAAGAGAAAGAAATTATCAAACTCTTCCATGTAAATATACAGGTCAATAAGATGAAGATTGATGCTCTGTTTGACTCAAGATCACAAGAAAATCTCATTGCAGCAAATCTAGCCAAGAAGTTGGGGTTGGAAGTTCGTGATTATCCAAACCCATATCCACTGAGATGGGTACATAAGGATGCAGGGCTGAAGGTAACAAAACAATGTAAAATTAGATTTTTTATCAGTGTTGCTTTTATTAATGAAGTAGATCTGGTTGTGGTTCCCCTTTATGTATGTGGAGTGTGTTTGAGAGTACATGTGTGATGCAATATTCATGAGGAGAGCTAACTAGTATCGGATCATCAAGCATGGAAAATCATTCATCATCAACGTGCACAAAGGAAAGTCTAAAATTTCACTGGTAAGTGACAACCAAGCCAAGAAACTGATCAGTTCCACCAAGAAGTATGTTTTATTGTTTTTAAGAGAAAATTAGTCTGTAGAGGAGTCAATAAGAGGCAAGGAATCCCTAGAGGGGTGTAATAAGAAACAAAAACAACAATTTGAGGAGTTGTTACAGGCATACAAGGGCATGTTTTGTGAGCCTAAAGGGCCACCCCCTAAGAGAGAAGTAGAGCACGAGATACAGATATTTCCAAACTCCCCATTGTCAAATATTGGGTTGTACGGGCAGTCTATTATAGAAGCAAGTGAGATGAAGAAACAGTTGTAGAAGTTTCTGGAATAGGGTATTATTCAACCGCGTACATCACCATGTGGGTCACCCATCATCATTGTCCCAAAGAAGGATGGGCCTTGTTGGATGTATATAGATTATAGGGCGCTGAATAAAATCACACTCAAGAACAGATACCCCCTTCACAAGATAGACGATCTACTAGATTAGTTGCAGCAATCAAATTATTTCACCAAGCTGGACTTTAAGTCTGGATATCACCAGGTTCGAGTCAAAGAAGAAGATACATGGAAGACCACCTTCAAAACTAGGCAAGGTTTGTATGAGTGGTTAGTTATGGCTTTTGGCCTATGTAATGCACCAGCTACATTTATGAGATTAATGAATGATGTATTGAGCCCTTTTATAGATTCATTTTTTATTTTATATTTGGATGATATATTGGTATATAGTGCTACCTAGGAGGAGCATATTTCACATTTGATGCAGATGTTGGAACCATTGGAGAAACACCAACTACTAGCAAATCTCAAGAAGTGCGAGTTTTGCACAGCGGTCCTTGGTGTATTTGGTATATGTGATTGGTGAAGGAGAATTGAAGATAGATCCTTCCAACATGGAGGCCATCATGAAATGGTTGGTGCCTACTAATGTCACTGAGGTTAGGAATTTCATTGGAGCAACACAGTACCTAAGGAAATTCATAGCCTCGTTTTCAAGGGTAGCAGCAACGCTCCATGCCATAACAACAAGTGGCAAGATTTTCTAGAGGGGAAAAGGTCAGCAGAAGGCTTTCAATGAGTTAAAGAAGAATATTAGTGAAGCACCAGTTTTGTCATTACCAAACTTGCAACAACCCTTTTAAGTGGAGACAGATGCGAGTGGGTATGCTATGGGAGTTGTCTTGAAACTTCCAATTTGAATTTTGTCATGGGGCAGTGCTTAACTACCCTACCTACAATAAGGAGCTATATGCCTTGGTGTAAGTTGTTAAGAAGTGGAAGCACTATCTAATGGGAAAGGGGTAATAATCCACACGGATCACTAGTTGTTACAGTAGTTGCAGACCTAGAATAAGCTACAACAGACTAGGCATTACAAGTGGATGGGTTTTTTACAGTAATTTCATTTGGTGATCAAGTATAATAAGGGCAGCACAAACAAGTTGGCCGATATGCTTTCAAGGCCACCCATATCAAATATTATAGCTTTGGGGACTCTTATACACATGGATTCATTCACCCATGATACAAACATAGAGGCATATTCAGAAGATGAGGACTTCAAGGAGGTGTACCTGTAGTTGCAAATTTAGAGTCATGTGCACGATGGCGACAACATCATTGACTACTATCTCCAAGATGGGTTACTCTGCAGGTTGGATAAGTTATGTGTTCCTAAAGGTGAGCATTTGTAGTTGATTAGAGAGGCTCACACCTCCAAGTTGTAGGGTACTTTGGCGTAAGGAAGACAGTGGCTAACTTATAGAGGTATGTGTATTGGCCCAAGATGCAAGAACAATTAGCTAGGTTCATAAGAGGATGCATGCTTTGTTGTACCAACAAACCTAGCAACAAGAAACATGGTCTCTATCATCCCTTACTTGTACCTACTCATCCTTGGGAAAACATTTCCATGGACTTTGTGGGAGGTTTACTGACAACCAGGAAGGGACATGACTACCTTTTCGTGGTAGTTGACGGGTTCAACAAGATGTGTGTTCTGATGCCCTGTAAAAAGGCCATCAGCGGACAAGACGCAACAAACTTGTTCTTTGGACATGTTTGGGTACACTTTGGGATACCAAGGAGCATCATTTCAAACATGCATACAAGATTTCTCAGTGCATTCTGGACTACATTGTGGGAGAAGATGGAAACGAAGTTGAAGAGATCTACAGCGTTCCATCCACAAACATATGGGCAGATAGAAGTAGTCAACATGACATTGGTGCAGCTTTTGAGGGGTTACAAGCAGAAGCATCTGAAGGCCTGGGATGAAAATTTGGTATATATACATCATTCTTATAATAGAGCGGTCCACACTTCTACAAGAAAGTCCCAATTTGAAACTTGTTTTGGATATTTTCCACCTTCACCTTTGGATATTGCATATGGGCAGCTAGGAGGAGTGAAGGAATACATTATAGGAGATGTTTGAGGACTAAAAAAATTATAGAGAAGATCAGGCAAATCCATCTATAGGTACAGGAAACACTACATAAGTCACAACACAGAACATGATCAACACAGGCTTGATCATCACAGAACATAGAAATCATTCAAGGTGGGAGACAGAGTATGGCTACAGTGGAACAAGGAAAGGTTGCAGGGGCCTGGTAAGAAAATCAAGGCTATAAGGTATGGTCCCTTTGAGATACTACAAAATGTGGGTGATAATACCTATCAACTCAATTTACCACCATATATGTGCATTTACTCAAATGTAAATGTAAAGAATTTGAAATTCTATGAGCCTTCCATGCTAGATCAAGAAGAGGAACAGGTCCTACCTTCTGCAGCAGATTTGGCACCAGACGCTCAAGCAGAGTTGATAGAAGATACAATTTTGTAGAAGAGGTCCAGAACTACAAGACAAGGGAAACAAGACATTTGGCAAATTGGGTTGAAGGGAAAACTTCCAGGCAAAGCTAAATGGTACACCAAAGAGAAAGTGGAGGAAAAAGTTCCTCACCTCATTCACTAAAAGCTTTTGGGGACCAAAAACCTCCCAAAATGTGGAGGTGTGATCCTAATTGGATCATTGTATTGTTTTTCATCCATATCAATGCATTTGGAGTGGAAAAAGTGGAGGAATCATCTCATGAGACCAATTTTACTGGTAGGACCGAGTTTGGTGAAACGAGGTTTGAAACCTTCCAAGAGAATTTTGAGGCATCAAATGACTTTTTTGGGGGTAAAACTTTGTTTCTTCAGCATTCACCTTTGCATGTTATTCTACACACAAAAATATTTCCAATGGCGCAAGAATCTCGTCAATCAAAGTGAGTATGAAAATTTTATGCCACTAAGAAGTTGACCTTCCTGTTTTCACACCTATAGTTCGGGAGGATGTCGTGTCAGCCCCCATTATTCATGGAAAAGGAGATAGCCACATGTTTGTTATGTAAAAGACTCTAGAAGAGTCTATTTCGTAACTCTAGTTAAGATTTGATGTAATCAAACTTAACCACTAGTAGGCTATCGGACTATGTTATAATCGGGCCACTAGGAGGAAGAGGCATTCCATTATTTCAAGAGAATTTTATTCTATAGTTGAGCAAAGATAGCCAGGAGAGATAGGAGGTAGAGCACACAGAGAGGATTTTTGTACTGTAGCATCCCACAGGCTATAGACATTACTTCTTTGTATTTGCAACCATATTTCCAAGCAGAGAAAGAGAGTGAAGTGGCCTCACCTTCCAGCTTGGTTTTCTCCCAAAAATGTGTCCCAAAGAGCATATCTTGTGTATTAAGTGTGTGTGGGCTTATTTTGTTGTTCTCTACATTTTTGCTTGATTTACTCTTACATACATGCATTAATTACAGTTAATTTTACATATCTAGAAATTAAATAAAACTATAATAGTGTAGAATCTCAAATTTTTAATATAATATTATCAGATCTATTTTGACGAACTGTCCAGGTGAATATCCATGGCAGTTTACGAATCATTTGGTATGAGAGCAAGTTTCTTTGGGTATTTTTTGGATATTGCAGGGATCTAAGCCGGTGAGGCTGAAAATCATAAAAACCAAATCATGGGCGATGAATCTGTAAATGAACATCGTGATCCTGCAGAGGTGAGGTTTTCATGGCTCGAAGAACAAGTCGTGGATATAAACCACAATGTAAACCTCTGCATGGCAGCCCTAAGAAATAAGCTGGGGATATTTGGAGAAGAAGGGGGTTCAAATGTAGAGGAAAAATCAAAAAGGGGTTCAAATGCAGAGGAAAAATTAGAAGGGGGAACAGGAGATCAGGAAGACATAGATAACCAGCCGAAGAAAGAACCCAAAAAAGACCAACCCAGTTTGAGTACCATGAACCAATCCCTATTTAAAGTGGAAAAAAAATTTGATATCAAGCCAAACAACAACGAGATTGATGCTCTAAAGTTGAACCACTGGTTGCAGCAACTGGAATTTTATTTGAGTATCCATCAGATCGAGGAAGAGTAGAAGATCTCATTCACGTGGCTAAAATTTGAGGGCCATGCACTAACTTGGTGGGAGATCCACACGAAAACCCTGAGGTTGGAGGGAGAACCTCCAGTGACTAAGTGGGAGGATTTCAAAACCCTCATTAAGTCATAATTTTATCCCACTGGATATGTGGAAGACCAGTGGAGCTGGTGGCATTACTTTAGGAAAAAGTCGGGCCAAAGCGTACAGGAGTACACCACAGAAATTATAAATATGGCTATAATGTTGGTTATCTCTCCAAAGAACCCAGATGTACTGCTCAAGTATTTGTGGGGTTTTCACCGCCATATGCGTGAGAAAGTGATGTGGTTCAAGCCCAAAATAGTGGATGAGGCTTGTGTACAGGCACAGTACCTGGAGAACATAGGCCTGAAAAGAGCGCAATCAAGTGGATCAAAGAAAAAGGAGAAAAAAGATTCTTCTAAGGAGGGGAAGAAGAAGAAAAAAGTGGGAAAAGATAAAAATACAGCAGCCACAACACACCAGTGTAAAGATCCTAGCAACCACTACAATCACTGTAAAATTGATGGCCATACAGAGGATAAGTGTTGGAAGTTGCACCCAGAACTAAACCCAAAGAACAAGAAGAAAGATAATAAGAAGAAGAATCTCATGGCCACTGATTTGAGCAACCAAGTTGAAAGCATCTCAGACATGGATGAGAAGATCATTTTTACATCAATGCAGAAGGAGGTGAATCTGAGTAGCCTTTAGTAACAAGAAGAGAAATAAATGATCAAACTCTTCCATGTAAAGATACAGGTCAAGAAGACAAAGATTGATGCTCTGTTTGACTCAGGACCACAGGCAAATCTCATTGTAGTAAATCTAATCAAGAAGTTGGGACTAGAAGTTTGTGATCACCCAAACCCATATCAAGTGGGATGGGTACATAAGGATGCAGAGCTGAAGGTAACAAAATAGTGTAAAATTAGATTTTCTATCAGTGTTGATTTTATTAATGAAGTAGATATGGATGTGGTTCCCCTTGATGTATGTGGAGTCGTGTTTGGGAGTCCATACATGTACATGCATGATGCAATATTCATGAGGAGAGCTAACTAGTACCGACTCATCAAGGATGGAAAATCATTTATCATCAACGCACACAAAGGCAAGTCGAAAATTTCATTGGTAAGTGCCAACCAAGCCAAGAAATTGTTCAGTTCCAACAAGAAGTATGTTTTATTGTTTTTAAGAGAAAATCATTCTCTAGAGGAGTCAATAAGAGGCAAGTCATGCCTAGAGGGGCGTACTAAGAAACAAAAGTAGCAACTAGAGGAGTTGTTACAGGCATACAAGGATGTGTTCTGAGAGCCTAAAAGGCTACCCCCTAAGAGAGAAATGGAGCACGAGATCCAGCTATTGCTAGACTCACCATTGCTAAATATTGGGTTGTACAGGGAGTCTATTATAGAAGCAAGTGAAGTGAAGAAACAATTGCAGCAGCTACTGGAACAGGGTGTCATTCGACCGAGTACATCACCATGTGGGTCACTAACCATCATTATGCCAAAGAAGGATGGTACTTGGAAGATTTGTATATATTATAGAGCATTGAATAAACTCATGCTCAAGAATAGATACCCCCTACCGAGGATAAACAATCTACTAGATCAATTGTAGCAAGAAAAGTATTTCACCAAGCTAGACTTGAAGTCTAGATATTACCAGGTTCAAGTCAAAGAATAAGATACATGGAAGACCACCTTCAAAACCAAGCAAGGTTTGTATTAGTGGTTAGTTATGCCTTTTGGCCTATGTAATGCACCAACTACATTTATGAGATCAATGAATGATGTATTGCGCCCTTTTATAGATTCATTTGTTATTGTCTATTTGGATGATATACTGGTATATAATGCTACCTCGGAGGAGCATGTTAGGTCCCTATAATACTAATGATTCCCCAATTACTATTGTCGTTGTATTCCTTATTGTTATTTTTGTGCCCCTATTGTCCCCATATTGTTATTATTGTGCCCCATAGAATCTCACTATTGTAATTTTTGTGCCTTTATATTATTATTGTTAGGTCGGCTTTGGTTATATTGTGACCCCCTAGACTCCTATATATAGAAAGGAGGTTTTTTCATTTGAATCATCTAAGAATTGTTCATTTGTGTAATGTAATGGAGTTTTCCCCCTCAAAGAGGCTTATTTCTAAGGCGTTGATCTATCTTATCTATCTTTTTGTGAGCTGGTTTCATAACATTTGGTATCAAAGCTTTGGATACTAGGGTTTCACTGCTCCAAACAGGTCATCGTGGCATTTTTGCTATAAATTTTTTGCTACAAATTTTCAGAAGCTAAGAAAAAAACCCCATTTGAGATGGAATCGGTCTGAACCTCGGGCCTGAATTTCAAATCTTTCCTTGCTATATTTTCAGAGATATAATCTGAGGAAGTTAGGGTTTTTGCAGACCCCCAAATTACATTCCAAACAGGTGACCTTGGGAAAATCATCATAACTTTCGCTCTGGGCATGAGATTGAATTTTTGTAAGAAGTTGCAAAAAGAAGACAGATTTTAGTTGTTTGGATATCATTTTTAGAACCTAAGGTTGAAACAGTGACCCGTGACACGTCGTACACATTTGCTCTACTGAACGAGTTTATACTCAGGTCATCATGGGAGATTTGGCATAACTCTTCATTGGAAAATCCAATCTTGATCAGACTTGTGGGGTTAGAAACATTACTTACAGGGTTACTACAGGAAGAAATTTCAGATCTTGGAGATCCAAAATTACAGAGATACATCAGATTCAATATTGAGCTCCTACAAAGTGAAAAAAGGTGTGTAGTTTTTTTTTAAATTTTTGCATAAGCTTGGTTTGAAAAAATAGTTTGAAGGAATTCAAATGGCATAGTGAAGCACTATTATCAGTAATTGATGCCCGGAAGAAATAAAATGGAAACACCTTGTAAGAAACCTGAAAGCTCTAGCATGACTCATGAAGAGGAGGAAGAAATGCAACATGATATATCAAAATTACGAGACCAAGTGCAACAAATTCCACTCGCACAAAAATTAAGAGAAGCTAAGATGGATGGTTTAAAGAAACATGTAGAAGCTAAGATGTATGGTGTGGAAACTAATATGGATGGTTTAAATAAATGCGTAGAAGCTAAGATGAATGAAGTGGAATCTAAGATGGACGATGTGGAAGCTAAGATGGATGGCGTGGAAGCTAAGATGGATGATTTAAAGAAAGGCATGGAAGATTTGAAGACAGATTTGACAAAGTTTCTACAAGAAATGCTTACTAATGGGGAAAGGGTAGTAAAGGAAAATCATGATGAGAACAAAATAAATGTTAATCATGATTTCATGGAATCTAACGTTGGATTGAAGAAACACCATGTTCCAAAGATTGATATGAGGAAGTTTGATGGCTAGGATCTTGGAACATGGATACTACAGATGGAGCAATTTTTCGATCTCCATAATGTGCAAAACACACAAAAGTTACGCATTGCAACTTGATATTTGGAACCAAATCAATTTGTATGGTATCGATGGCTTTGCTCTTGTAAACAAATTGTCACTTGGGTTATTTTGACGGATGAAATGATAGCACATTATGAGGATACAAAAAGCAACACTTTTTTTAGAAAATTAATAAATCTCAAACAAAAGGGTTCAATGATGGAGCACATTGAGGACTTCCAAAAATTGAATATAAGGGTAAAAGATATTCCAGAGGAGCATAGGATTTATGTGTTCATAGGGACTTTAAAAGATAACATCCAACATGAGGTTCGCCTTTGGGAACCAGATTCATTGGAGAAGGCATTCAGGTTGGCAAGAAAAATGAAAAGCAAAATTATGGAAACAAGGAAGCCTACCACTCACAATCATAAAGATGGAAGTGTTTCTGCCCCTAGCCATCCACAACCTACAAGGTTGACACCACAAAAATCGGAAGAAAAAAGAGAAAAAGGGCTTTGTTATGGTTGTGATAGAAAATACATTAAACGTGATAAGTGTGCTGAGAAGAAATTATTTTACATAGATTGTGAAGAGGAGGAAGAAAAGGAACAAGAAACGTCAAAACAAGAGGATATACACCAGGAACAAACCCTATAAAAAGAAGAAATTAATCCAACCATATCTTGTAATGCATTGGCTAGAATTACCACTCCTCAAACTATCAAGATAGAAGGGCATATCAAGAAGAAAAAGGTAATAGTGTTATTGATTCGGGAAAGTACCCATAATTTTATTCATTGTAAAGATAGCCAAGGAATTGAATTGCTTCCTATATCCAGCACCAGAGTGTCAAGTGATGGTTGCAAGTGGAGGAACCATAAATTTCTAAGGAAAGTGCCATAATATCAAGCTATCCATGGGATAATATGTATTGAATAGCCCAATGCTTTCCATTCCAATGGCTAGTGCTGATGTTGTACTAGGAATCCAATGGCTACAATCCTTGGGTACAACAGCTTTTAATTTTCAAGAATTTTTCATGAAATTCTCTTCAGAAGGAAAGGAAGTTGAATTAAGGGGTATCATAGGGAAACCGGGAAAGATAATTAGCTCTAACGGAATGACAAAGCTTCTAAAGAAAGAACAACGAGGCATAATTGCACAATTATGTACACTAGAGGTTCCCACATCGAAATCATCCCTTTATCCATATCTCCAAAAAGTCTTGGACAATCATTCCAAGGTATTTGAGACTCCCAAAGGCCTCCCACCTATTCGTGATCATGATCATGCTATTAATTTTATTCCAGCAAGTGTTCCTCCAAACATCAGGCCTTACAGATATTCCTATGTCCAAAAGAGTGAAATTGAACGTATGGTTGCATAAATGCTAGAGGCTGGTATAATTCAACCTAGTCAAAATTCTTTCTCTGCTCTAGTAGTATTGGTTCACAAGAAGGATGGATCATGGCGCATGTGTCTAGATTATAGGGAGCTCAACAAGCTCACTATTAAAGATAAATTTCTTATTCCTGACATTGATGAATTATTAGATGAATTGCATGGATCAATTTACTTCACCAAGTTGGATCTTCGTCCAGGATATCATCAAATCAGAATGAATACTAAAGACATTCCAAAAATAACATTTAGAACTCATGAGGCTCATTATGAATTTTTGGTCATGCCTTTTGGCCTTACCAATGCACCTTATACATTTCAAGGTTTGATGAATTCCATTTTCAAACCCTTCCTTATAAAATTTTTGTTGGTATTTTTTGATCATATACTAATCTACAACAAGTCTTGGAAGGATCATGTCCAACATGTTGACATGGTGCTCAAACTATTGGAGGAGAAACAATTATATGCAAAAAACTCCAAATGTTTCTTTGGAGTACAAG
>APFE031220228.1:0-15645 GCA_000404065.3 Pinus taeda
ATAAGCTACCATCGCCCTAGCTGGTTTATTTCCATTTCTGGTTGTAAGCATATTTCAGTATTTTCCATTAATGAAATGAAGTATTATTTCCGCTGCATATTTATGTATATGGTTATCTCTGTATTTTGTTGCGTTCCTGTTTAAATTCGGATCATTTATCCTTTTTCTTCTCTGCCTCCATACTTCCAATAGAAAGTCTCGCACTGACTGTTTTCTGGCTTCCTGTAGAAACAGTTTTCTGGCTTCCTGTAGAAACAATTTTCACTGTTTTGGCCTGCTTGGTTGGGGGTTCCTTCTCTTTCAATTTTGCTATGGTTGCCTTGGGTGCGCCCTCACTTTCTTGGACTTTTTCAGTCCTCTCTTCCCTGATTTGCAATCGTTTCTCCCTTGGTGTTTGTGCCTTTATTCCATCCACAATTTTGGGCTCGGCAACTTGGCCTTTCTCTTGTGTCTCTTCTTGTTCTTTCTGTGGTGGTCTGTCCTGGGTTCCCTTACCCTTAGCTTTATTTTCTGCTTCAAGGTGTTTCCCTTCTTCATTGTTGGATGAGGTGAGTTCCTCGGCTAGAATTCTTATATCATCATCTTTGGACATATTGTAGAAAATTTTCCAAGAGAGGGGGACAGTGTAGGTATGGAGGCCATCCTCTACTAGAAGCTTGATGAGCCCATGATGGGCTAGCTGATCTGGTGTCCCTTCCTTGAGTTTTGTGCCACATTCAATCAATGATTGCAAGAGAAAATAGGGGATGCTTAACTTCTGCTCTGGGGGTGGATCCAGCCCATGTCTTAGTTCTTTTAGCAACTAGAAATGATAGCCATAAACAATACTGAACCGCCCCTCACAGGTGATGTATTTCATAATTTGGAGACTGGCTTCACTCCACAGAGGATGTAAACTGGCCCTCCTTACCCCATTCTTATCTTCTACAAACTATTCCTCAGGTAGGAAAGAATTCTTTCTTGGCTTTTTGGCGTAGTCCTCTCTCCTCTTTGCTCCAGGGTATCCCCAATGGCAGGTCAGTGACTCGATTAATGAATTCAGGGGTTAGCTTTAAGGTCAACCCTTTGAAATTCACAGTGGCCAGTGTCTTTGATTTAGGTTGCAGAGACAATAAGAATTCTTCCATTATTGCATCGTCGTGTCCCTGAATTTTGTCACAAAATGCCATCGAGTTGGCACGGGTGAAGAGGTCCACTACTGCGGGGTGTTCACACAATTTTCTGGAATCCATGGGTTCCTTCCTAATAAACCCTCCTGGCATGG
Source organism: Pinus taeda (assembly GCA_000404065.3). Taxonomy (NCBI): domain Eukaryota; kingdom Viridiplantae; phylum Streptophyta; class Pinopsida; order Pinales; family Pinaceae; genus Pinus; species Pinus taeda. The sequence continues at coordinate 1,265 of APFE031220228.1, forward strand.
TCAAAGTACTCTGTTTTGGCTTGTGCTCTGATCAAAAAGGGGTATTCTATTTATGGTTTCCTCCCCTGAACTTTGAAGACAGTATCCCTCAGGTGTTTATATTTCACTTTGCACCAATTCCCTGGTTATAATGTTGTTGGCCCAAAACTCGACTGTCAAAAGGGAATTAGACTCCCACAGATAGAGTGCAAAGCTTAATTTTCGTCCCCAACATGCATTCAACCACCTAAAAGTCACATTCTTCATGCACAGGTTAGCACTCATAACGGTTTATCGTTTCTATAGTAGGAATTTCTTAACAGGAAACGTGGAGGAGAATTTGACGCAGAACCAACTGAAAAATTCCATGTATCACATAGGCAAACTACTCTTCTTGACCCACAGTCAGACTTGCTTTTAATTCTCCTACTCCAAACAGTTTAATTCACCACCTTTCGAAATATCATGCATGGGAATGGTGTTTTTGAGCCTACCTCTCTTTGAAACTCCAATTTCGACGCAGGCAGTCCAGGTTTTTCTGCTCTGGGAGGCTATGCCGTGTTTCCTGTAGATCTCCTTCCTGTAGAGAGGTTTACCGGGTACTAGAGGACGTCACGGTGCTTCTGAACAAGCCTGGAACACGAGAGGATTTTGAAAAGTGCTGAGAAGCTCGGGCTAACAAATTGCAGAGGAGGAGGATGCGTACTTTGCTCAAAACGGTTGCAAGTGTAAATGATAGTGGTTCATCGTGAGTTATTGGCCAAGCAATTTCAAATTACAGTGCAATTCCTAGCGAGGGGGTGAGGTGTCCAGGCCAATCCGTTAGCCAACGTCACAGCCATTATTCTCCTGCGTGTCTCTGGCCGCCATTACTTCCCCTCTACCATTAACCACCGCCACCATTGTTAGTCCACCGATTTCCCGATTGGCCACTTCCCACATGTCGGCTGGACATGTCTTTGGCGTAACCGAGCTCATTCGGATCCCACGAGGCCATTCGACTGACTGTGGGTGGCCAGTTGACTAGCCATCGAATTCGTTTAATCCGCACCATTTCACAGACATGTAGTTCTCAGAGTATAGTCTATGCAATTTGACGAATAAGGTTAGACACTTACCTGTGTGGCCGTGGACGTGTTGTTCAGGCTTCAGGACGTGGAATGATGGCTTTACTCACTGCTGCTTCATGCACAGGCGCTAGAACTCCTTCTTTCATTGGCTGATGTTGTATGCACGGCTTTGAGACCCGATCCTCTGGCCGTAAATGCTGCATGCACAAGCTCCATCTGATTTCAGTTGTTGAGGAGGTGTTCACGTTCGATCAGAGCTTGTTACATGTTCCCCATGTCGATTTCAGATGCTATTGACTCCATAGTATGTACTCTAGATGGATCAGCTACTACAGGATTCCTGTAGGACATCCTGTAGTTGCTTCTCCTCCTGGGATGCAGGCTCAACAAGTAGGGCTACATTCACTGATGAAGAGTCTAGGTGGAGCTTGAACGGGTAGAGTGTGCGAGCCTTTGTTGCTTGATTTTTTTACTTGAACTTTTCCTCTTTTTCTTTGCTGTCAACCTGAGGAAAATAGGGTTTCTGAAATGACTGTGCAGGAACACACGACCAGGTGGGTGATAGAGGTGTCAAGAGATGGAATAGGGTGCCACATGGTGTTGGATTGGATAGAGGTGTGGCCTCAGGTCTAACAAACTGATCCCAACCATCAGATTCCCTCTCAAACTTGAATTTGAATCATCCAAAAGTTCTACAGGATGTTTCTTGTAAAAATTCAGGACTTCCTATAGAAAAGCCTGTAGCTTCCTGTAGAAAACCCTATAGCTTCCTGTAGAAAGCCCAGAACTTCCTGTAGAAGGCCCAATCTCAACCCGAATGTGACCAAATCCTAGGAGAGGTGAGTGGCCATGGAGGGGGTGTCTGAAGGGGTGTCCTTGAGCCTGGTACGGACCCCTGTCCTCATTTTGCGTGCCCTCCTTTCTTGCAATGTAGGATGTCCTGCAACCTGCAATTACTTCACAGAGAATAGTTCTGTTTTTTTTTTTTTTTTTCCTTTTTTTGTGTTTTTTTTGTTTTTTTTTTTTTTAATGAGACAACGAGGGCGCCTCAAAGAGGTTTTCACCCTCACTGTCTACCCTGGGCACCTCAAAGAGGTTTTCACCCAAGGATCTTTTTATTCCACATTTTTTTATTTCTCTAGGGACAACTGGGGCGCCTCCATGAGGTTTTCACCCTCACTGTCTACCCTGGGCGCCTCAGAAAGGTTTTCACTCAAGGTTCTTTTTTATTTCTATATTTTTTTTTTTGATGATCAAAGTGTGGGTGGAATAGGGGCAGAGCCCTGCTCCACTACCAACACTGATTTTTCCAAAGTTTCAATGAACTCCTACCTCGAAAGAGGTTTCCTATAGATCTTCAACTGATGCCCATTGACAAGCATGGGGATGGCTTCTTCATCAATGGTTCAGATAAGGATTGAACCATTGTGATTACACTTCTCCACTGTATATGGTCCTAGCCATCTTGTCCTCAGCTTTCCTTTGAAATCCTTGTATCTTGAGTCATATAGCAGTGCCCAATCTCTCGGCTGGAATTGCTTTTCATTAAGGTGCCGATCGTGCCATATCTTCCTCTAAAGTTGGACTACTTCTGAGTGGAGGAGGGCCTGCATTATTTGTTCATCTAATCCATTTAGCTGCAGTAATCTTTCACTTTGGGCATGGCTGAGATCTAGGTCTAGCTGAGCTGCCACCCTCAATGTGTTATACTCGAACTCTATGGACAGCAAAGCTTTCTTCCCATAGACCAGCTCATAAGGTGTGAAACCGATTGTAGTTATCCAAGTGGTTTTGTAGGCCCAGGTGGCCTCAACCAAGCGAGTTGCCCAATCCTTTATGCTGCTGCTCACCACCTTAGTCAAGATCCCTTCCAACGCTCTATTAGTGACTTCCACCTATCCATTTGCTTGGGGATGATATGGGGTGGAAGTCCTGTGCTTGATCTTGTGATGAGCGAGCAAATGTTCAATCAGGTTGGAGGCGAACTGGCCTCCTTGATCGGTGACCAACTCTCTTGGGTAGCCAAACTTGTAGAAGATGTTTTCTCTTAAGAACTCAGCCACTTTCTCTTCTGTCACTACCTTGATTTCCTTTGTTTCTACCCACTTTGTTAGTTAGTTAGTGCACACAATGATGTAAGACCTTTGCTTTGTAGGAGGGTTGATATGTCCCATGAAATCCATGCCCCACTTCTCAAATGGCTCGAACGTCACTTGAGGTTGGAGGGGTATTTCATCCCTTGGAGTAGGTTTCCCTATCCTCTAACATCGGTCACACTGGCTGATGTATCTTCTTACATCTTGATGAAGAGTAGGCCAATAGTAGCCAGCCTGTAGAATTTTGAAGGTGGTCCATTTTGCTGCAAAGTGGCCTCCACATGGTCCATTATGATAGGTTAGGAGGATGTCAAAGACTTCCTCTTTCCTAACACAACGCCTCAAGATCTGATCTGGGTCGAGTTTAAACAGGTTGCCCCCGATCCAAGTGAATGGGTCACTCTTCCTCACGATTCCGATCTTCTCCTTTGAGGACAGATGCGAAGGGAACTGTGCTGAGACCAAGTAGTTTTCTATATCAGCAAACCATGGAGAGAGTACTGAGATAGCAAACAATTTTTCATCCAGCATCTGGTCATCCACTGTCCCTTCCTCACCTACAGGCAAATCCAATCTAGATAGGAAGTCAGCAACAACATTTTCCTTACCTGGCTTGTCAACAATAGTCAAATCAAATTGCTGCAACAAAAGTAACCATCTAATTATATGAGCATTCCCATCAGGTTTATTCATTAAATATCTAATCGCAGCATGATCAGTGTGTACAAATGTTTGATAACCAGTGATGTAGTGTCTGAACTTGTTTAAGGAATGGACTATGGCCAGGAACTCTTTCTCGGTTACCGTATAGTTCATCTATGCCTTGGACGGGTTTTTCTAACAAAGTACATAACATATGGCAATTTCTCCTCAATTTGTCCTAAGGCTGCTCCTATGGATTTGTTCGAGGCATTGGTGTGGATGTGGAAAGGTAGGGCCCAGTTTAGACCTCTCAAGATCGGAGTGGATACCAGCTTACCTTTCAACTCATCCAGAGCCCCTTGGCAGTCATTAGTCCATTTAGTTCGACATCTTTTCCTAAGAGGCTAAACAATGGTGAGGCTAGCTTACTAAAATATTTGATGAATCTTCTATAATATCCGGCCAAGCCTAGAAAACTCCGAACATCTCTCACCTTTTGAGGAGGTGGAACATTTTGGATGATAGAAATTTTGTTAGGATCCACCTACAATCCTTGCTGAGAAATGGTATGACCTAGCATGGTCTCTTCAGTCATTAGGAATTCACATATTTTAGGACTGAGGGATAGGTTCATCTCAATGCACTTGTTTAAAACTTTTCCCAAGTTGGACAAGGCTTCTTGGAAGTTAGACCCATAAGGAGTAAAGTCATCCATATAGATTTCCACCGAATCATGAACCAGCTCAGCAAATATGCTCAATACTACTCTCTGGAAAGTGGCAGGAGCATTTCATAGCCCAAAGGGAAGGACTTGGTAGGCAAAGGTACCCCATGGACAAGTGAAGGTGGTCTTATCTTAGTCTTCCGGGCTGATTTGGATCTGATTATACCCGCTAAACCCATCTAGGAAAGAAAAGAACTTCTTCCCTGCTAGTCCACCCAAGACTTGATCTATGAAAGGCAAAGGGAAATGGTCTTTCTTGGTGGCCTTGTTAAGTTCCCGGTAATCTACACAGATTCTCCACTTCCCGTTCTTCTTGGGCACAAGCACCAGAGGTGAAACTCACTCACTATCGGAGATGGGGTAGATGAATCCTGCATCCAATAACTTTTGCAATTCCTCTTTGACAATATATTTCAGGGCTGGATTCATTCTCCTATGAGGCTGCCTGATTGGTTTACAATCCTCTTTAATGTAAATATGATGGGTACAGACTGAAGGATGGACTCCTTTCATTTCCTTATAACTCCAGGCAAAAGCCTCCAAATGGCAGTTCAACATGCTACACAACTCCTTCTCCTGGGAGGGAGATAAGGAGGAGCTGATCTTTAAGGTTCTTTCAGGGCCAAATTCCACACTCTTAACTCTAGGAGAGGTCGGATCAGTCACACAAAGTTCCACTAGAGCACGGGCTTGGGTAGCTTCCACCAACTCTTCTAATGACAGTGCACTAGGAGGCGGATTTTGAATCAAATTCTCAATCAAGTCATCCTCGGTTTGAGGGCTTCCCTTGGTGGCTTCTATGGTGCACAAAGGTGTAGATTAGACCTCATCCTCATCTCCCTCTTCCAACTAGAGTGGTAAGTCATGTTCTAGCAGTGGTTGGGTAGGAGGATAAAGGACTAGCTGCTTAGACATAGGCCCATTCTTAATGGTCGTGCTTCCAGCTCGACAACTGATGTAAGCATCCGCAGTAGCTAACCAAGGCCTTCCCAAGATGTGGGGGTATCCAGTATGTTTAGCCTTTGGCTGAAGGACCAAGAAGTCAGCAGGGTACTCCCAAGAGTCAACAGAGACGAGGACATCTTCCACAATCCCTTCGGGAGTCACGGTGGAGCGGTCTGCTAATTGAAGTATTGTTGAGGTCTTCCTTAGGGAACTCTGAAGGTTGAGTTTAAGCATAGTGTCCCTGGTCATCACATTAATGGCAGCCTCTAGATCAATCAAGGCATGGGGGATTATGGTGCCATTGATGTGGTCATCAACTACAGGACTCCCAAGGTCCAAATATTTTGGACAGATTACTTGCCCCAACATCAGATCGGATAGTTGTCCTATGACATTAATAGTCGGGGCATCTCTCTTGCACCTGCTTGGGTGCCTAAAATACTTCTCCTTGATAATTTTTTTGTATATTGGTACATATTTTATGGCCTGGAGAAGTGGTATTTTCACACACAACTGCTTGAGTTCTCCCAGAAGTTCAGTCTCCTCTAGGTTTGGTTGCATGGTTACTGTTAGTCGCTCAGGAAAGGGTGGAATGGCTTTGGGTTCACTTCCTCGTTTCTCTTCCTCCTCCTCTAGGGGAGGAGGTTGGCGTTCTGGAAGGACCTTCCCAGATCGCAGGTTGATCTCCTAGATATCCACAACATAGGTAGGGCATGTTGTTTCCCCAATATATACCTGCTGGGCCTGTCTATTGTGGGAGTTTGGGTTCGGTTGAGTAGACATCTGGGGTTGTCTTGGAGGAGCAGGAGGTAATGGTTGTGGTTGAGCCGGTGGTGGAGGTAGAATGGTGGGAGGAGAGTTGTATTGGGGCCTCCACCCCAGTTGAGGTGCATTCCACTGAGGTTGTGGCTAGACATGAGAGTGAAACAAATGAGCAGTAGGTTGAGTATGGTATTGAGATGGATAAGACCACGGAGGAGGTGTGGATCAGGAAGGATGAGCAGGGGGGCCCTAAGAAGGTATATGAGCAGATTGGTTGGGGTTATAATAAGCTTGGGATGTCCCTTGCATCCCCTGCTAGTAAGGTCTGGGCCCATGTGGCCTCCTTTGGTTGAGGAAGTAGAGAGGCTCAGTAGTCGCCTCAGTCCCCAGGTACATGGATTTAAATCCGGGCAAGGTTGGGCATTGGTTGGTGAGGTGGTCTTCCTCACAAATGAAACACAACTCTACTGAGTGTAATGGACACTCATTCTTAGGGTGCTTCCTCGTACATCTAGGACAAAAAATGGCCAAAGCCTTCTCAGCTTCCTCTTTCTTTTGTTGAATTCAGAAGGTATCAAGTTGCATGGCAATGGTCTGTCTCATCTCACTTTTGAGGTCTTCCATTTGATTAGCAAACTCATGCTTAGAGAATATGGTACTAGCTTAAAGTGGACTCCCCCTTCCTCTTTTCTTGGCTGCCCTGGAATGGTTTCTAAACACAGTCTTTATGTCCTCATAGGGTAGTTGGTAGATGTCTCCTCCAGCTAGCAAGTGAAGGGTATCTAGCAGGTCTTTAGGGACTCCTCGGAGCAGAACCAGCTTCAGAGATTCAGGGTCAAGGGTGCACTTGGCACTTTTATAACTAAGCTGAAACCTTTCCTTGTAGTCTTCTAAAGACTCATCATTTCCCATGGTCATCCGAAATATTTCTCCCTTTGTTTCCTTTGACCTACAGTAGTCCTGGTATTTGTTGTTAAAGGCTTGATGCATCTGAGCCCAAGTAGTGATACTATTTCCCGGTAACCCCATGAACCAGCGGAGTGATGCATCCTTGAGGGTAGAAGGAAAGAGTTTCAACTTTTGCTCGTCCTCAGCATAGTCATAAGTTCAACAAAGGACAACAAACTCAAACAGAAAGGTATCAGGGTCTTCAGTGGTCAATCCATGGAAGTGAGGTAAGGCTTATGGACTTATGTTTTTCATTTTCATGTCCCCATTTGTCTCTCGGAGGGAAAAGCACCTTCTATTCTCTCGTTATCTCCCATACCATTTCTGCCTTCAGCCATGGTCTCAAGAGGGATTTTCTCTTGCTCTTCTTCTGTTATAGGATCTTCGTATATCTCAGGAGGTTCACCTATAGCTTCTTCTGGATCACGGCCACCAAAGAAGAGAGAAGGGTGACTTTGTGATGTGGTGGTGGTGTTGGGTAATAATTTTCCGGTATTGTCTCTATTCCTACGAGGCATGAAATGAAATATTTTTGGATGCTTTTGTTTTTTTTCTGTTTGTACCTACAAAACTGAAAATAGATTGAATTGCAACTATCTAAAATTTATCTTGCTAAAATGAAAATGCGGAATTGAAATGAAAGAAGGAAAGAACTAATCTATTTTGCTGAATTGGAATTGCAGGAATGAAATGCTAGGCTACTCTTGCGAAATTGAAATTGCGGAATTGAAATGCTACTCTACGCTTGCAGAATTGAAATGATAGTCTAGGAATGCAGGAAATGTCTAGTCTACTTTTGCGGAAATGAAATTGCAGAATGGAAATGAAATAAAATACTTGGCAGAAGGTTGTAGAAGAAAATAGAAGAAAAGTAGCAATCACAAATACTCTGACACTTCCCCAGCAATGGCACCAAAAAGAGTGGTGAGCTCTAGTATTGTGGCAACAATGTTGCAACTCTTGGGACTCCCTTCTTTACTTTTATCAACCCGGAAGTTCGTAACAAACTTGGAAGTGACGGTGCTGTATGCACAAGTACTAGCTCTTGCCGCAGCTGTCACTTGGTCAGCTGGCACAAGTTCGCTAGGGGCTCAAGCCAACTTCTATGAGCTCTGAGAAGAATCTGTTTAACTGATGGATGGAAGCTAACTCGAAGGAAGCTAATCTATTTGCAGAAGGAAACTGAAAAGCTAAAAGCAAACGCAAACCCTAGCAAACCCTAATTTTACTAGCTAGCTCTACTGATGCAAGAAAGAGGATGCAAGCTACTGGGAGAGATTCCATTGACTTATAAGAAGATGAAATGCATGTATCTAAGCTATGTCTACAACAAAATCTAAAAGAACCATCGTTTTGTATTTTGGAATAAGTTGTCAGAATTATCATGCATGTGATTTAACTGTTTTTTACTGTGCAGAGGTGGATTGGCGAGAGGAAATGCTTGGAAGAGGTAAGGAAGGTTCAGAGATGGCCTAAGGGGTCCCTAGCACTCTTCCTGAGAGTTTCAAAGAGTTTGACCTTCAAGAAACCGCTTTCGTGAGCTTCTATAGGAATTCTGCAGGGGTTCTACAGGGTGTCTAGAATTTCTACAAGATGTTTGTAATTTTCTACAAGATGTTCAGAAATGGGATTTTGGAGCATGGATGGAGGGAAAAAGGTGGAGTAATGAGTATGGAGGTGAAATAGGGGTGTAGGGGAGTTCAATACTTGGAGGATGGAGTTGAGGAGTGGCACAGATGGTTAGATTTGTTCAAGGAGGGATGAAACGATGTTGCACAAGAAGATGAGAATCATGCCAAAGTAAGTGAATGAGGCAAATGTAAGGTAAGGGTTCTAAGTGAACGATGAAGCAGGTAAGTTGGATGGAGTATGGGCAGGTAAGGAAGGATAACAGGTACTCTACAAGTGGTTTTTCAAACTGAACAAACAAACACTTATAAAACCTATGACCTAGTTACTTCACTCTATTCTGACCTAAGTAACAGCAAAAGGAAATGAACAGAAGTTTATTCAAAGTGAAATGCGTGAAATAACTATACAACTAAGAAATCATAAACTGAATCATTTAAACACTACTAGTATCAGCATCTGCAAATGAGGATTCCAACACTAAGAATTGCATGACAAAGCAAAACAACGTTTTTGTTGGCAACAATGTCACCTTTGTCCCAACTCACGATCCCACTGAGGGAGAGGTGAGATTAGAGGTACTTGATGGCCTTTTTCTAGAGATATTCCCTGTTACTAATCTATCAACTAAATTTGAGCATGCAAAAGCCTATCTGATCATTAACCATGACCTATGTAATCAGCAAGGTGTTAATCTACTAAACAAAAATTATTTTGCAAAGACATAAAAGCAAATAACAATACATGAAGGAGGCCTTGGCTCTTAGGTTGGGCCCAACCCCAAGAGCTACAAGCTCCTATAAAAAACTCAGAGCTGATGCCAAATAGAGCTGCTTTTCATTATCCAAAAATAATCATCACAAGAAACTTATCCAGCAGCAGCTACAAGAAAATGAGCTGAGAAAATGACAACACTCTAGTGCAAAAATACAACAGTTCCCAAAAGTAAACTACGAAGGCTGAGACCTTCTTATTTATACACTACGAGGAGCCTAGCAGCCCTCCTAAATTCAAGGGACTTGGCTGTTCCAACTGCAGTAAATAGTCTCTATTCCCAAAGCTGCTTGGCTACCTTTAGGATTCGTTTTGGTGGCCTGTTGAGCTCGGAGTTGAGGGTGGAGATTTTGAAGAAGGCCATTTAATACTAGAGACAACCCTCCTACCAATCCTCACCTCAAGCTTGGCTATCACCTGTCCCAGGATTTCTTGGTTTTGCTCCAAAACTTGTCCAAAAAACCTGAAATAACCACGTATTAGCCTCCCTAGTAGAGTGACCACCCTTATTCGTTCAAACAACATAAACATACTAAAAAAACACGCATAATCTATGAAAAATGGAGGATTGAACAAGGACAATTAGGCAAAATGAGCCCAATAAGTTACCCAATTTGGGGCTCATCACGCTCCAAATTGAACTCTGGTTCCTTTGTTGGACCATTGCGAACCCAAGAACTCTCTTTGGGCTGCTTGCCCTTGTCATCTCCTGTAGTTATACCACTTTGGTGCACGATGTTTACATTTGGGTCCTCTTCGCCCAGCTCAGAACTCATCATTTGCAGGTTCTAAGTCAGTGGGGGTTGGATTGTTCCTTTATCGCACAATCTCGCTATCACCATGGGGCAGTCCTCTATCTCATTATCAAACCGGGTACAATATAAACATGATGCTCTCTTTGGATTTGTACAATTGCGGGCATAATGCCCTGACCCTCCGCAATTGTAACAGATCAGCTTTCTGCATCCCCTTCCTGGTCCCATTGCACCTCAACCTCATTCGTGCCGCTAAAATCCAGTGCGTGTCATCCCCGCATTTTGATCGAGGGCTCACATTTAGGCCTGAACTCTGTAGGTAGGGGTTTGATCCATCATTAGTTCATAGCTTCTACAGGTGCACTCATCATGGCCTACTTATCTGTAGAAGTTACAGAACAACTGTTGGAACATCTGCGTATACTTTTGTAATAGGTGGTAGTTATGTGTAGAATGCTTCCCTCCTATCTAACAAATCATGCACCATAATGCAGGTGTCGTTCTCGATCCTTCTTGTGCCTCTGGTCTCAGTGACATTAGTCCTCCTCCAACCAAGTAGTTAGCGAAAACTAGACAGTGGTCCTTGTCATGTCCCTGGCCTTTTCACTTTATGCACCATAACTCCTTGTGCACCTTTGGGTGAGTTGTCCTATCCTATTTCAAACTCTACATCTCTAGACACAAATTTGTCAACTGCGTGTGGATCTGTTGGACTCCTAGACTAGGATCCTGCATTGGGGTCTCGTGTATTCTCATTGCAATCTCCAAAGCTTCGGCATGAGTGGATAGCTTCTGTTGTGACACCGCCGTGCTTAGATGCAGTGTTAGTGATGCTACAAACCATACACGGTATTGCCCATCCGTCAAGGTCATGTTGGCTTTGCAAATCATACCCTCCAGTCCCTGATCTAGCTGCTAGGGGGACTCGCCTAGAAGCATCGTAATTTCCTTAAACCCGATAATTAATTGTGTCTCCGATTTTGGCCTACCAAATTCCCTATTTAGTGCAGTTATCATTAGAATGCTTAATGTACCACGTCAGTGTGTGATCCTGCAATGCACTTACTAGCGTTGCCTTCTTTATGTTGTCATCCATGACTCCTTGTGCTTCCCATACAGCCTTTATCACAAACAAAAATTGGTCCAGGTCTTCGTTCCCTCCTCCTTTGAACACAAAAAACTTTATTGCGCTCAACATATTGAACTGTGGTGGTGGCAGAGATGGTGTGGGCAGAGATGGGGGTGAAGATGGTAAAACTAGTGGTGGTGTAGGTGAAGGTGGTAGGCACGGAATTCGTTGCCTTATCAGACTAATCGCACTTCTTTGTGAAACTTTCGCGAGCTCTTCCTCACTTTCTCACTGAGGCAAAATCAAGGGGCTAGTTTCTATCTCTAGGCTACCTTCGTTTCTATAGATCCTCCCACATCATGTAGCCCCAAACATCAATTTATTCACATAACCCGCTTTTCACACAGTAGCATTTTAATCCAATTGTTCAAAGATTTAACATACTTACCTCATGGTCCTTTGAGGAAGTGTCGTTTCGCCTCGTTGTAGCTATGAAGTATCTACCATGAACTTGGTGATAAACCCTCCTATAACTCGATCGAGCCAATGGTCCACACCACGTGCAATCTTATCTTCTGATGCTTCTAGTCTACAAACCAACTTTGGAGTCCACACAATAGGTTTGTTGAGCCTACACCTTCCTTGACTGTCTTCTAGCTTCGCGATCCACTCATACAACTCAGAGGGGAAGGATGAAAAGGAAAATTTGTGGATTTCTGTACATAAGTAGCGCTCTAACCATTGTTCCTTCGATACTTGTGGATTCATATTTTCCTACACCGCAAACTCATGAATTTTTCTATCCAGCCACTCTTCAATTTCTTTATTTGTCGAATTCTAGTGACACAACATCAAACATCCCTTATGAAGATCCTGGTCCCGACAATGGAACCATTTGTTGTCTTGTTGGGGCCTAACCCAGGTTTAGAGGTGATATAACCAAAAAAATCTCAGTACTATTGGCCCTTTCGGAAATAGTCCGCAGAGCATAGACTAAGGTCTCACCCGAAGTAGTATGGGAGGGTGCTAGAACTAGGTTTCGCACCTGGAGATGTCTAATGAGTTTCAAGTGGTCCATGGTTTGACCTTGCACACACGTCGCTATGCACACTTACCTGTACCTCGCAGCCTGAGATGTTGCCTTTGCGCAGCCCTACTCGGGGGCCGAACGCTATTATTACCCAAGCCTTTACTAGTATTTTGCTATTAGTTAACTAACTTAGCTTACTTGCATGTGTAAAGTATACTTAGCAATCTAAATCATTCATATAGGTGTGCGGAGTAAATAAATAGTACATTTGCAATTTATATCAAACATGCAACCCAAGAACAGATACACAGAATTAAGATAAAACTTCTCTTTATTATTCTCTTCCTTGGTTACAGACTCGACTCTACCTTGCGCACTTAGCTGCAGAGCCTTCTACTACCCCACGACACAAGACACACTTAGGCTCTTGCTCTGTTCTTCTACTTTGCTTCAACCTTTCCATCTATTACTTCGCTATATTTTACACTTAGAGCCTTGCTCTATTTATACAATCCCGTGTTCCGCAGACCATGGGTAGGCCGACACTACATTACAAGAATAGGGCAAATAACCCTATGACTCTATTATACATTTCGCGCTCCGCGCCTATAATTCGCGGAGTCTTTACAACAAAATTTGGGCTTTGAGTCCCAAAACATGCCTTGAGGGGATTCCATGCCCAACATCCATATATATATATATGCATGTCATTGTCAACAATGTATCAAGTTGTGTTATAAAGCTCCAATAAGTAGTATATGTTTCATGATTTTCATGGTTTTTAGTAGTTGTTTATTGTAAATATTTCATCGATTTGTGTTATAAAGCTCCATAGGTAGTATGTTTTGATGGTCATAAGTGTCATCGAACACCGAGGACGATGTTCCCCCAAGGGGGAGGGGTTTGTAACAACCTTTGGTTGATTTTCCATGTAAATAAAATAAGACTAAGGTCATGGGACATGTATTCCAAGATGAATGGTGGGTAAACATTAAGTGGGCATCACTTGTGGCTTATTAATGGTTATGGAAATTGGAAAAGGAAATGGCAAAGGAAAAGGGGCAATAAATGGAATTTGATTAAGGAAATAAAGGAAAATAGGAGAAAAGGAAGATGAAAAGACACAAATATGCATGCAGGGGAAATTTGAGAGGAAATTAAGGAAAATGAAGAAAAAGGGAAGGAAGAGACTTGACATCAGACAAACAATTCACATATTTTGACAATTTTTGGCTCAAAGCTTGTTCATTCTAGCTCTCTTAGACTCTTGCACATTTAGAGAATTCTTGGAGCATCCTAGCATTCACTTGGACTTGGAGAGAAGAAATTAAAGGACATGAAAAGTAATATTGAGGAGTGAGATAAGGTTGGATCAATAACTACAACTGGATTTCATTGCATGTAATAGGTTGCATGTGTAATTTCCTTGCTGAGATTTGGATGCACGGTACATGCATGTGGTTCTTTGGTCATTTCATTGTCATTGGCATGATATTTTCTTGGATTGACAGTGGTTTCATCCTTGCCTTTCCATTTCCTGGATAGATATGATGTATTGGGTTCTCTCTTAGATTAGCTTTGAATAGCTTACAAACTTGGATCCTGGTTGAGGTTTTCTTGGGAAAATTCCCAACGGTCAAGAGTGGAGATGGGATTTCTCATGGAACTCTTGATGGATGGGTGGAGTTAGGAAAATTCCTCTAGAATTAGTTAAGGAATTCAAAGGAATCCAAGCTTGTTTTGATGTTAGTGATTTTTGAACCAGCTTAGGTGAAATCAATGTGGTTGAGGGTTGAGGTGATGGCCTTTAGAAGCGCTGGTTGGTTCTATTTTGGTTTAACCCATATGATCCCACATTCATGCTTTCTATATGGGGGTGATTTGATGAAAAAAGAGATTTGGTTTAGCCTAATCTATGGTCAGGTGGTACGTGGAAGTCTATGACTTGGTTGGCTTTT
>APFE031220244.1:0-16335 GCA_000404065.3 Pinus taeda
TAAAACACCCCTATTAAAACTTGATGTTAAATTTGAACTTCCCATGTATAATGGTGAAGTGAAGGCAGAGAAGCTTGACATTTGGATTCGTAAGTTGGAGGTCTATTACAGAATTCAAAACCTTCAAGATGATGACATAAAGATTCAACTAGCTTCCTTGAGGGTGGAGGGTGCAACACTAGTATGGTAGAAATCCAACACACAAGAAGAGATAAAAAATCATGGTAAGATATCAATTTCTTGGTTTTATTTCATTGCTGCAATTAAAAGACAGTTTTACCCTCTAGCATATATGCGGAAAGACATCATAAATTGGTAGAACTTTAGACAACTAAAAGGTCAAAATGTGCAATATTACACCCAGGAATTTAGAAGGTCTCTAATGTTAGGTGTAGATTTTCAATCACAAGACACGTTTCTGAAGTATATAGGGTGTTTACACACTTACCTTTAGACATACTATCCTTATGTTTAATCCCAACAATATAGATGAGGTGTGTGTGGAAGCCACACATTTTGAAGCAAGAGGGAAAAATACTATACAAGGGGGTAGTAAAAACCCATTTAAGGGTAAAGGAAAAGAAAAGGGTTTCAAAGGGAAAGGTAAGAAAAATACATCCATTAAGAGGGAAGGAGAGAAAATAACATGCAAGCATTGTTCCAAAGAGGGTCACGATGACGCTCATTGTTAGAAGCTTCGTCCTGAGATGAAACCAAAGAAACTCAACAATAAAGGAAAAGAAATGACAGTTGCAATTATTCAACAGGATTTGGGATCTGACTCGAGTGATGAAACTAAAATTATAGCCATGGGTATAAGAGGAAAATAATGCATTTCTAGCACTAGTACTTTAAATTGTCACACTAGCACTCCAAATGAAGAAACAAGGATTGGATTATTTCATGTGAGGGTTATTTCAAAACATACAAAAATCGACACACTATTTGATAGTGGGTGTCCAGCCAACTTGATATCTCAAGACTTAGTCAAGAAAATTAATCTTGAAATCATTCTACATCCCAATCCATATCAATTCGGATGGATATGCAAGGACACAAGCATACAGGTTACAATAAAATGTATTCTTAGATTTTCAATCATAGCAAACTTCATTGACGAAGTTGAATTAGATGTTGTACTGCTTGATATTTCAGGAATTGTTTTGGGTAGTTCTTACCTCTATGATACAAAAGAAATCTTTTATTGCCATGAAAACAAGCACCACTATGGTGTGGAGTACATTGTGAGAGCTCATCGCAAGAAACTAAATCTTTCATTAGTTAATGCAGGGCAAATGAAAAGACTAGTGAATTCAAGAAAGAATTTAGTGCTTCTTATGATCAAACCAAAGAACGATGTTGATTATGAATAATTTGAAGGTTGTAATACAAAATTGAAATTTGATTTGACAGATGTGATTAATCAAAATGATGAGATGTTTCGGGAACCAAAGGGATTACCTCCCAAGAGGGGAATCCAACATGAAATACCATTGCAACAATATTTTCATCTTTCTAACATTGGCATGTACAGGATGTCAATAATGGAAAATGCAAAAATACAAAAGCAAACCAAAGAGTTGTTGAACAAAGGGATCATCCAACCATCTCCTTCGTCATATAGGTCACCTATTACTTTGGTGCCTAAGAAGAACGAAAAGCATGTCACCAAGTGGAATTAAGGAGTGGCTATCATCAAAGTAGAGTTGTTGAAGAAGACATATGGAAGATAAAATTCAAAACCAGGAAAGGTTTGTTTGAATGGCTTGTTATGCTTTCTGGTATTTCCCATGCTCCTACTACTTTCATGCATATGAAAAAAGATGTATTGAAGCCATTTCTAGACATGATAGTCTACTTAGATGACATTTTCATTTTCATAAAATTTCATTATGAACATGTCATGTATGAGAGAAAAGTACTTGATGTCATAAGTCAAGAACATTTGTTATTGAAGATGTCAAAGTATGAGTTGGGTAAAACTTCTTTGATGTACTTGGGCCATAATATTGGAGGAGGTGAGCTAAAGGTAGATCTCTCCAAGATTAATGCCATTATGGATTGGTCATCACTCAAGATAGTCATCTGGATAAGACATTTTTTGGGAGTAGTCCAATGTTGGAGGAAATTTTTTGTTAATTATTCTTCTATTGTAGCTCCTTTGCATTCATTGGAAGTTGTGCAAAAGGTCTTCGAGTGGGGAGGAAAACAACAAGAGGCATTTTATGCTTTGAGACAAAATATCAATTCAACCCCTATACTTTCTCTGCTAGACTTGAGAAATTCATTTGAGTTTCAGGTTGATGTATGTGACTATGCCATGGGCACAGTCGTTATGAAACATGGTATGAACATTTCATTTCATTCAGAAATTTTCAATGGTTTAGTGACAAACTTGCAACAATCAAGGCACTTGTGACGGATTGATCCTTACAAAAATTCCACTTGGTTAGTGGGTATAAGAAGGTTATATACAACAAGGTTGATGATATGTTGTTTAGGCCTATATTTAGTGAAGATACTTTACTCAAGCATTATTTTGTTTTTCATGAAAGTTATGTTCAACAATATGTATACATTCAAAATGTACATTTAAGCTTGAGCCAAGAGAACCAAGTAGGGGAATTTGATTACCATTTGTGTCATAATTTGTTGTTCCATCTCAGTAATAAGGATATTGCTATTGATGGTAACATGGAAAAATCAAGAAAGTTCATTGAACAAATCCAATTGGTACACCAAAAAGTTCAACAACAGTTGGAAAAGAGCCAAGGAAAGTACAAAGCAAGGCATGACAAGCATTGGGTAGATCACAAGTTCCAATTCGGTGATGAAGTTTGGATTCATGTTAGCAAAGAGAGGATCTGAGGAGAAGGTAAAAATATGAAACCATTTAGATATGTTCCATTCAGAATTCTGGAAACGATTTGTGACAATGCCTTCAGGTTGTATTTGCCTTCATATCTGAAAATTTATGATGTTGTTAATGTGGAAAATTTAAGGTTGTATGAGCCTCCTTTGATCGAAGATCAAGGAGAGAATGTTCAAATTTTGTCCATTGAAGATTTATCTCTTGAATACCTTGATGAAATACAACAAGACACCATTCTTGAAAGAAGAACAAGGTCTTCAAAACGAGGGACTGTGGATTACCTTCATGTGGGGCTCAAAGGATCAAATCCTTCCAAAGGCAAATGGATCGAGATTGGGAAGGTGAGGGAACCGTACCCTCACCTGCTGAACAATTGAAAGTGATCTTTTGGGGTCCAAAATCTTCCAGTGGGTAGGAATGATCAGGTGCTCAAAAATTTGCTCAAAATTCAAAGTTGTCGGATCAATGTGGAACCTGAACAACCACGTAGTACTCATCATCTTGAATTCAGCGCAACTTGTTTTGCATGAAACAAACTCCATATGCTCCCAAACACATGTTCTGTTTTTTTTCCTAAACAAACAAAATTAAAAAAAAATGCAAATAGGTTAATTGGTAGTCTGTGCTATTAATGTGGCGATTGTTGGGATGCCTACGTGGCAGGGTGACTATGCCTATGATTGATTTGACCTCCAATGAATTGCGTGTTGACATGTGGTAGGTTCCTAGGTGGAGTTTTGAATGATTGTTTTTGGATGGTTGGTGGCCCACCACAGGTTACCATGTGGCCTAAATAGGGGCCACCACGTGGCATCCCGAGGGCCATCAAAACTGAGGCTAAGGTCCGAGCAACAATGATGGGGGTTGAACCCGTGACCTCCAAGCAACAAGTCCAAACCAATTGTTAATGCACCATTCACTTATGTCTTAATATATATGGTATGCGACTCCTACTTAAAGTTCAAGAGGTGGGTAATTTGGGGAAAGGGCCAACCATGGGGGCCAACCCTTGGGCACATGCCACTTTACATGACCACCAGTGGAGTGGAGTGGGGGCCCGACCGATGGGGGTGAGCCTTTAGCCTCAACCCGAGGCATGTGCCCCCCCACATGTCCAAAATTTTTGGATTTAAGGTCGTATATGGCATTTAATATGTCCAACAATTTTGCCTGGAATTAAGCGAAATCAGTGCTCCATTAGCGGAATTGGGAGAAAATTTGTAGGATGGTGCTGGATTTTGGGGAAATTGAGGTGTGATTAGCATAAATACTTGGCGAAGTCATAACTTCTTCTGTTTTTGACCAAATTAGGAGCAGAAAGAGGCTAGACAAGAATATTTGGGCATTTTGGAGCTATTCAAATAGGTTTCAGAGCTATCTAAGCATTGCAAACTTATGTATTCATACTTTTGAGCATAATAGAGAGGGCCAAGCCATTGGAAGTTGGACCAAGGAGACGTAACCCAGGTGGTGTGAACTCCTTCATCATGTGTTGTTGTGATACTATTTTGGTGATTTTCATGTCTGTTACATGTTGTTGTTCAATCATTTGTTTGTGTTAATTTGTACATGAAATTTACGTAAAAATGCTCAAAAACTCATGTTTAAACTTGCAATTAACCTCATGAATCCTTACGCACTTTTACATATTCTAAAGAGGAATTTAGCACAACATAATAGATTTTCCCATTCAAATCAGTTAGGGTATGACAGTGATGAGGTAGTAGATGAAGTTGTATTGTGTTTTCTATTAACTTTCTCACTAGGAAAGAAATTGAGAATATTATTCAATTTTAGTCAATTTATCTCAGAGGTTATTCATGACCATATTTCAAATATTGGAATTAAAAATGCATTCAAAGATCAATTCGTGTTGGTGTTTTTTTTTATATTATTAATCAAACAAGTGAAATTGCAGAAGTAAGAATAGCAGGGTAATCAATGGTTAATTGTTCATTAGACCTCATTGGCCAGGAAAAACTCTAAAGAGATTTCTTTCAGTAATTTTGTGGATAAGTTTTCTCATGTATGTGTTAGTCTTTTAAACAATGATAGTGTTCCCAAAATCTCACCATAGATCAAAATAATTCCACAACTTAGTGAGCAAACCAAACTGGGTGAATGGTATTTGTATAAGGATTTTACTGAAATTAGACTATAGGATTGTGATCTCTCTCTTGATCAACTACCAAATTTCCTTCCCATTAGAGATTTTTCTCTTAATTTAATGAGAGATAGTGTTTATGTGGACCAAAATCATTTCTTACCAAGGAAGAAAGAATCCCTATTTAAACTCAAAGAACAACTAGGTCCTTCTCTTGTTAATACAAGAGCAGGAGATAAAGAAGTTGAATACCTATTAGCACAAATGAAATTAAAACTAGGAGTTAGTTGGCCATGTGATCCAATAGGGAGGATTTCCACTATAACAATTTAAATAAATTCTTATCCCTATGTTCATGTTCCAAAACCATAAATTTAAGAGTTTTCTAATAAGAAGACATGGGAAGAGAATACCCTATCAAATCTGTCAGAATAATAAAAAATAGATAGACTAGTAAGAACCAATATCTTAATAACACATTAGCAAAGGGAAAAGTAACTCAAAATGTCATTTTAAAATGTTTCAAAATCATAAGGGTTCAGATTTTAAAAAAGGAAAAAAACACGGGATACAGAGGAAACTGTCAGAAAATAGGTCTTTAGATATTTCTTCACCAACTACAGTAGTTATTTTAGGTAAGCCTATTTTTAGATTGCAGTAGATTGAAAAAACAATAGGACAATATTCTCCTTGAAATCCTTCCTCTTCTAATCAAATTATTTTCTCCAAGTTCCTATGGATTAATAATAAGAATGAAAATATAAATTTGATGGCATACACTCAGCTTTGGAAGTATACTTCATCTACAAAGAACATGTTACTCTCAACACTACTTGTAAAGAAAGGAATTTTCAATTAGCCTTTCCTGAACCCAATATCTCAAGAGGAAAAGCTACTAAATATTTTAAGACATCGATGGTTTCTTTTGATACCAAGCAAATTCATCATATTGATCAGATTGACTTACATAGAGAAACTAGAGAAATGATATATTCCAGTTTAATTAGCTCAGCTATGAGTGTGTCAAAGTTACACAATTCTTTAAATAATACATTATCTGATCTTAGAATGGAGAGAATGTATTATGTTGCTAAAGACACCAAAATCAAATCATTGGAAGATATTATCATAAAATCGGGTTTGGGTCCATAGGAAATTGATATTGCCCAAGAAGTTATAAAGAAAAAGAATGTTGACATTCAATATCTTAAAAAGAGATTGAAGATGCCTATTATAGAATGTACACAGACAAAAGAAGTTGGTGAGCTTGAAAAAGAGAAAGAGACTCTCTTATCAATGATAATTGAGAAAAATGTGCAAATCAAGAAGATGGAATAGAATTGGACAAGTTACTCAAAGAAAAGGAAAAAATGACAAACACATTGGCTTCTACAACACAAGGAGGTCAAACTAGAAATGATACAACATAAGAAGTGACTGAAGCATTATCTTTATTAAGTTTGGAAAACAAAGAAATTGATAACTTAAAAGAAGCTCTAGAGAAGGATGAAAAATAAAAAATAAGCTCTAATAGTGCTTTAATTACTGAAATCCAAATAATTTCCAAGCTTCAAAAACAACTTGAATGACAATTAAGTCATATTGATAGTGCTCAATGTTTGATACAAGATAAAGAGAATATCTATATGGAAATAATGTCTTCATTATTTGATATTTGGTTTTCAGTTGAGAGTATTGCTGAATAGGAAGAATTGTTGGAGAGGGTAGGGGAAGCTATTGATTAAATCAAGGAAGAGTTGGGAAACAAACCTAGCCAGGTAAGCAAGATCATTAAGTTTTTAAATACAAAGACAAGAGAAAAGATAGAAGAATTGGGCATTGAATATAGAACTGATTCAATTCTACAAACTAGAATAGTTTTTACAAATAAATACTAATGTTTTAGATGAAAGACAAATGCGAAAATTTGCAGATATAGGTGAATAAAGTTTACATAAATTTTTCAGTTTTGCAGCAAAAAGGCATACTTTCTTTCAAAAATTCATAAGGCCAAATGATAAAAAATGAAGACTATCAAAGATCACTAAACAGAGTAGCTATAGATAAATCAAAATTTATTGGAGTAAAAGGATCTCTAAGTGGACAAGGTTTACATGAAAAATTATTTCAAGATCTTTTCATTTGTTATGAAGTTAAACATTTATAGCTAAGCCAAATTTGAAAAGTATATATAAGTGGATGAATCTTTTAGAAAAATGGTTGATTTGACTTGTCCAATGGAAGAGGAATGGGAGAAGCTTTTGAATCTAATTGAATAGTTTAGAAAATCAAAGCAGCATTTCAGCAGGAGATCAGTGTAGTTCCATATTCCGAGGTGAAAAATCAGTACAAAATTATAATTTTGGGTGCAAGTGAAAAGGTTCAGGACAGTTGGAGACTATGAAGTAGGATAATTTATATTTTTATCTAGTCATTAGAAATATTATCCAAATTGTTTTGGATAAAGTTTATTTTTTATTGTAAATATGTAAAAGATAGGATTTTTGTATGAAAACACTATCTATATCATTTTGATAAACTAGAAAAGCATTGATTCCTGGACCAAGATTAAGATTTTGTTGTAATTCCTAAAAATTTTGGAAGTTAATCAAGGACTCTTGTTTTGAGCCAATGGCAACATTGTGTTTCCTGTGAGTGTTTTCATTTTTTCATATTCTTGTTCTTAATTACATGTTTTATTGCACGGATAATTAGGTAAGGGATGGTTAATATTTAGCCCCCCTAAAATCCCCTGGCAAAGTTATGTTCATTATTGGTTAAATTAAATAAATTATTTTTTTGTTATAAATTATTCTAGAAATATTAGATTATTTCCTTCTGTACAATTCTTGTGTATATTAATGTAAGTTGTGAGATATTTTTTCCATGTGCTTTTTATTCATGTTTGATTATTAATATTCATATTGAATGCATATAAATCAAATATTTCTTATATTTTTCTATCAATATCTTTAAGAGATTGTATGTTGTTAATGTTGGAAATCAACACTTTGATTGATTTTTTAAAGTCTAAGGATTATTACTAAGTATAGGTTTTATCCTTGAACTAGCCAGTTTAAAAGAAAAACAAGACTCCATAGATGCTTTGACACATTTTCATTCGCCAGGAATTCTCAGCAAATGACAACACAATGATATATTTTCAAGAACGTGTGTTATATTCTTCTATTCACTTTTAAAATATCTAGGGCTTGCTGATATTACTTTGTTCATCTAAAAAGTACATCTTACTTAAATATATGTTCCATAGGTGTAGTTATGTGATAATATCCCTTTATGAACTTTCAGTGATAACTAGTATGACCCAAAATAACACATAATTGTCAAATGGAAGTAGGAGGAGGTAGATCTACTATTATTTTGATCTTTGTATGTTCTACTAGTAACCCTTTCCTACACAAAATATGACCCAATAAAATTCCAAGCAGGGAACAAAAACAACACTTTTTCAAGTTCAACAAAATTTATAGTTGTCTGCATCTATCTAACATCAAGAAAAATACATATAGTGATTTTGTAATAGGTTGAATATGGTCAAGTCATTCAAATAAACCTTGAAAAACTTATCAATAAATTATTTACAATTCTTGACAACGATTTTGGAAAACAAGTATGTGTGTTATTCAGGACGAAGGGAATCATAATATACTGAAAGAAACCCCACTCTATCCAAAATATAGTTTTATGAAGGCCCTCCTCCAAATTTGGTGATATCCAAATAATCCATTACTAAAATAATATGCCCCTTACCCATCAACATTGTTAAGGACCTCATTCGTGAAAGGGGTAAGAAATGGATCATGTATGCAAGCATCGTTGAGATTTCTTAGATCAATGCAAATCTTGATCTCCCCTATTTTCTTGTTTTGAACTACCATAGGGCTTATCCATTTTGATTCCTCCATTGTCTCAATGATCACAACTTCTATAATTATGTCTAGTTCCTTATTTACCTTATGCCTATACATCAGATTGAGCCTATACGATCTTTGTTTAAATGACTTGACATCTATCTTGATAGGGATCCGCATTTTTCCCAACTTTCTTGCTATGCCCTTAATCTCATAAAAGGTATTAGGAAATAAGTATTGATACTCCCTTAATATATTTGGTATCTTCTCTACCATTTCATCATCTTAGTAGTCTCCAATAAGATCCATCTTTGGATTCTCTTTGTTGCCAATATTTATCATCTTTGTTTTAATCAACTTAGAGTAGTCCTTCGTTCCCAACTTAAGTCCATATACAATGTGTTCTCCTTCAACCTCTAGGATGTGAAGGTCCCTTAGATCTTTGTCACCATCACCATCCTCTACAACATTATAACATTCCATAAACTCTCATACCTACTATAAATGTTTATGGGTGGGACACACTAGCACCATCTTATATATAGGCCAACTTTACGGTTGTAAAAATAAATGTAGCTTTAAAACTTTGAGTCATTTCATCCCATTGCACAATGCCTCTACGCACTTCCATCTCCACATACGAATTCCTAGGAATGGTATCCAAAGTGTGTACAAATATATGAACCCACTCCTCCTATGGTATCTTCCTCCTATTCTATGCTACAACACAGCTCTTCACATGGGTTGTGGGACAATACAACCCTGTATACTTAAATTCCTTGACCTTGGATTCAAACTCAAATAAAATACATAATATATTCTTAGTTTACAACCAAGTATATACAACCACCTTATGTGTGACCCACTAGTGTACAAGAGTGGATTTCAAAGCAACATCTAAACCTAACAATATTAAATGATTAAGTACATTCTCCTCAAACTCATAAACAAAAGATTCAACATTGATCAGATCATCATACCTTAGAGAATCATGCACTTATGTCCCAATCCATTTTACTGTGTGAATGATATGAACGCATCTTCTAGTAGAAACTTCATGCAACCAATTATGCTAATTTTCTATTCCTTCATTAGAATACAAAGCACATGAACCAATTTTATGCCAACTAAGCACACCATTGTAGTCAGATTGACATAATCCTCCTTCCCTACAGTGAGCTCATAAATATTGTCTAAGGCCTATATATGTGACTCCTCTTGAATTGATTCAACATATCTATCACCTTGACTTAGATCTAGTAGTAAAATTACTCAAACATCCCCTAATTGAAAAATCATCTTCCTTTTTTTCAAATTAATGATCACTTGATTACCGAAGCAAAAATCAATTCATAACAGAACTAGATAAGGGTAGTTATCGTCAACAATTTCAATAATTTCAAAGTATGGCATACTTGTAACCCCATCAATATCTACCTCTAGATTTGAAAATATATCAATGTGAAAAGTTCTTTACTGATTTTCCAATCTAAGTTGGATATGGTACCAATCTAGCCTAGGTCTCCCCATCATCTCTCAAGTCTTATTAGGAAGAATATTGACATCAGATCCAAAATAGATAATAATATTATCCATACTGTAAGATCCAATTTGCATTCCAAACATGAACTCTTGGATGGTTCTCTTATTTTGTGTGACCTTATTGACTACACACCTATGTATGTATGGTGGTCGATTATCTCATTCCTAGGTGCATTGATTGATCATCCTATGAAGCTTCTATAAGAATCCATCATCTTGCATCAACTCCAAACAACATTTTAAAAATTATTTAATAGACTTGTATCCCCATTCAAAAACCTTTGTAGCAGTTTTATCATATATCTGGGGTATATCATTTATAGGACTATCTTCTCGAGCATCACACTATGCTGCTACCCTTTCTCTATGTGCCCCCTTATAGGTAGTATTATCCTTTTGTGCATTGAACTTTAGTGATGG
This sequence comes from Pinus taeda, assembly GCA_000404065.3. Taxonomy (NCBI): domain Eukaryota; kingdom Viridiplantae; phylum Streptophyta; class Pinopsida; order Pinales; family Pinaceae; genus Pinus; species Pinus taeda. Next base: position 10,811 of record APFE031220244.1, read on the forward strand.
GTCTATAGCTTTCTATAGCCAATGTTGGTTAGTATTAGTCTATTTGGCCACATACACACATCTTGGTCCCCCTATGTGTCACAAAATTTACCTGGATTGATCTTAGCATGATTCTATAGTAGCTTTCAGTAGGTTCTACCCTTTCTTCTCTTAGATATTCATTAGAAACTAAGGATATCCCTCCATTGCATGATCTAAATGTCAACAATAAGTTCATATTTAATATGGATTAAGGCAGTCCTTAGTAAGATGTTTGTGTTCCCACAATCATAACAAATGATTAGTCCCCTTCCTCATCCAAAGACCCCTTGTCCTTGTCTAGGTCCCACAAATCCACAAGGTACTCTTCTCATAATACCTTGAGCTTTACATAGTTGATTGTATCTTATTAGTTGATTACAGTTCTACGACATACTATCTTGGCTCTCATGCACCCTATAAGAATCCATGATACTATCCTACATCGGTTCTAAAGATCAGGAATGATGAATTTCATGACCAACAGACTTGTAGAAGTCACAAAACAACTTTATTGTTGTAGTATCATATTTCTAAATCATTGGATAAGTCAGGGATGTATGACCCCATACTTTATAGATATCGCACCATAACCTTCTTCCTTGTGTCATCAGATTAGCCTCACTAGTCACCATAAACTCAGTTAGTACGAGGAATTCATTTTTGTGCTAACCTTCCTTTTGACAGATGGTGCAACATACTTTTTAAATTTTTCTTTCCCCTTCGCCAAATATTGCAACTAAACAGTGAGTGCAAGCATTTTTGGCTGAAGTTGAGATATATCATAACTCTCTCCTACTAGTATGACTACTGGAGATGCTTCCAATTTTAGTGACATCTCCAAGGATTTTTTTTGTTAGAATGTTCTATTGAGTTAATGGAGCATGAATATGTGGAAATTTCCCACAATAAATCTCTCCTTATGCAACTCATTAGGAATTTCAGATGAAAGCTTTCCCAACAATGCTTTAAACTATTGATGCTAATCCTAAATGGATTCATCCATTCTTTGTTTATTATCCTTCACTTTTTTTATGCACTGAGATTTATACTTAGGTCCATATTACTCCTTCATTATTTCTTACTTGATGTCCTATAATGATCTTTGTTCTTTAGGTGGAGTGTTATTTTTGTACTTCATGTACCAAGTTAAATTATGATCTCTAAAAGTAGTCTCCAACTGTATAATCTTGGAATTATCATCAGGAACACTAATGGAAATGCTTACCAACTCACATATAAATAAGTTTTTTTGGTGTCTTCATTCCCTGAACCATGAGAAACTAGCATCTTTAGGGTGTCTGCCATTTTTATATATCAATTAGCTCCTGATGATGATCGACTAGATACAACCACTATCTGTTGTGATCCACTTCCTCCTCATTGACTAGTACGCTTATGAATACTATTCTAACTTCCTTCACATTCTTTTCTAGTTAAGGTATTTATAACACTACTTGGAGAACTTACCTCTGTATGAATAGGTTCACGCGATATCGCAGGTTCGAAACAGTGTGTACTCTTAGTAGGATCCTTGAGATGCACATTCTCTATGATTCTCAACCTGGGCTATGAAGGTTTCCATTCCTTTCATTCTATGCATAGTATGTCAATGTGCACTTGATCCAAACATCTTTGATCTCCATTGATCCTCCTTCTCCTATGACGTCTCACTATATACTTCACTAAGATTCAATCAATTTTAGGCACCAATATAGACATGTCTCTTCTATCACTGCCACCTTGAAACCTTCTACCACTGCATAAAAAATACCTTCAAACTCTATCATATTTCTCCCTCCGCACACTATTCAACTTAAATTCCTTGGCATACCCTTTCTAAAATCTCGTTTAATGATCTTTTGTAACTCCTTTGTTGTTCACTTTCTCATACTTCTGCATCCTAGTTCTATTCCCTCATATTACTCGTTGGCCATTTCCCAACTCATCTTGAGCACATGAGGGGTTTAGTTACTCATGGTGTCAGATTCCATCCTCAACACACCATTTTTGTACAAAAACATCTTTACAAAGGTTGGAAATTCCTGAATAAACGATCTATGCTTACCTCCCAAAAAAATTTGTTCAACAACAATGTATGAGATAATAGATTCAATGGAAATCTATGTAATGTATCTTGAAATCACCCTCTCAAACCAAAAGTCAACAACATGGGTAATTTTGTTGTCCACAAACTAGAGCCTTCAAATTCGCTCAAGATTCCAAGTTCTAGGTTCAACTATTTTGCAATGTCTATCCTAGTCATTAAACTTTTGAATCCATTTTCCAAGCAATTACAAAAACTCAACAAAGAAAATTTCATAGAGTTTGGAAAAAATGCATTGCTACAATCATCTACTAATGCTAAGCAGTTGATTCCCAATTTCACCAACAACAAACTTGTCTATCTTAGTTTCAAAACACTTTCGAATTTCTTCCTTTGTATCCACGTCCCCTTCAATCAAAAACATCATTCCTAAATATATAACTATTTGTTGGATCATTTTTACTTTCTAACCCAAGTTATTTCATGTGATATGACCAACCAAAACCCCACTATGTACTGGCCCTTTCAGTAAATCATGCATAACAGGCGATGTCTCACCTGAGGTAGCTATGGGGGGTTGTGAGAACCATGTTTCTGTATTTGTAAGGGGAATGTGAGTCTAATTTTTTCTATCACTCTACCACACCTAAAATATAGTTTAAATATGAACCCCACTTATAGATACTTGAGGAAAATGATAAACATTATCAACATTGAGAATTTTAAAAGAAAGGAGTGCATCGATTAGTCTTGCTAAGGAAATTCATCCATTCACATTAATATCATAGATAAATGCAACTCATAATAAAATCCTCATGAAAACACAAGACAATTGAAATGCAAAAATCCAACCATTATTATCATTAACAAAAAGAGTGCCATATGTAGTACATATATCCTTACCATAATATTCCCTTCATCTCATTAGCCTAATTTCAACATTACAGAGTTACAATCATCATCCAAATACCCAACCAAGCCCAATCTAATCCAATTGTAAGAAGTTATACATAATTACATGGGAATAATACCATGGGAACTGCCCAGATGAATCATTACCATGGGTGGATAGATTTCCATTGCTAAACTAGACCAAATCACAATCCTCGACATTGATACTTTCAAACTTAGCAACTCCCACCTAACCACTCTGTTATGCTCTCAACCTGCAAATGATACCCAAATACAGAATATGTGAAGAAAAGATACCCAGAACACAAAATATGCGAAGAAAAGATACCCAAAACATAGAATAACACTGATTTTATTATTCAGAGAGTAATGTTCACTTGCCTCTTCGAGGGGGCAACCTCCAATAGAGCAGAGCTCGATTAAAAAATAAGACATGATTCTCCTCGCAGGGAGTCTCTATCCTTTATATATGACTCATACATGCAATACCATGGGCCAATATCGTGGTATTACTAATACCATCTATCTAATACTACGGCCCATTTGCAACTAACTATGGTTCCGTTATTAATTGCGGATTAACCACTTACAATTATTAATATGGGATTTATTGACTCTTGACTATGACGTGTTCCCATTACATAAATAAGGGGGTTAGGGTGGGACCCTAACATGCCCTCCCCCTTAAGACTAGCCTTGTCCTCAAGGCTGAAGCTGCGAAAACTGCTGCAGAATAGTGGCTAGCTCCCAAGTTGCATCTTCCAGAGAGGTGTCTTTCCATTTGACGAGGACTTCCTTAATCATGAGGCCACGCAGTTGCTTGACTCGTGTGTCTAGGACCTATTCTGGTTGAATCCAGATGGACCCTTCTTCGTCCAATTCCGGTAGACTAGTCTGAATTCTGCAATTGTTCCCAATCACTTTCTTGAGGCATGAGACATGAAAAACTGGATGGATTTTTGCAGTAGGTGGAAAGGCCACCTTGTAGGCCACTTCTCCAATGCGCTGAAGTACTTGATATGGTCCGTAGAATTTGGGAGAGATTTTATGACACCCCTTGTCTTTGAGTGATGTTTGCTTATATGGTTGAAGCCGTAAAAAGACCTGATCCCCTTCTTGAAATTGGCGCTCTGAGCAATGCTGGTCTACCTGTTGCTTCATGCGGTTCTGAGCTTCATAAAGATTCTCTCGAAGATGGGCGAGCATGGTTGCGCGGTGTTGTAGGAGTTGATCCATTGCTTGTACTTTTGAGCATCCCTTGAGATAGGAAGTAGGTGAAGGCGGGAGTTGACCATATACTGCTTCATAGGGAGTCATTTTGGTGGTGGCATGATAGTTGGTCTTATACCACCATTCAGCCAGAGGTAGCCACTGTACCCAAAGGTGTTTCTTTTCTGAAGTGAAACACCTAAGGTAGGTTTCTAGACATTTGTTGACGGCTTCGGTTTGACCATCTGTTTGCGAATGATAGGAAGTACTGAGTTTTAGTTGAGTGCCTTGTATTCCGAAGAGTTCCTGCCAAAAATTACTGGTGAAGATCGGGTCGCGGTCGGACACAATAGAAGTGGGCATGCCATGCAATTTGAAGATCTGATCCATGAAAGATTGAGCAACCAAAGTTGGTGTAAACGGGTGGGGTAGGGCGCAGAAATGAGCATATTTTGAAAGTCTGTCCACAACCACCATGATGACTGATTTGTTTCCTGACTTTGGAAGACTTGTAATGAAATCCATAGAAACCTCTGTCCATATTGATGCTGGGATGGGCAACGGTTGTAATGTGCCTGTGCTTTGACGGTGTCCCCTTTGTGGCGTTGGCAGACATCGCATTCTGCTACAAAAGTAAGGATGTCGTTTTTCATGCCTGTCCAAAAAAATGATCTTCTGGTGCGAGCATACGTCTTCTGAAAGCTTGAATGTCCTGCAATGGGGGATGAGTGCAATTTTGCCAAAATGCGACTTTTGAGGGTGGATGTTGGTGATATTACGACTCTATCCCTATAGCGAAGAGAATATCATTCTGCCACGAGTAGCCCTTGCTGGAATTAGGATCCACCTGCAATTGAGAAATAAGTTGGGAGAGCCCTTGATGTGAAAACCATTCCCTGCGAGCCTCTTCAATCCAGTCTGGAATTGGGAGGGAAATTGCGAGCAGTGTACTTTCCTCCTCAAATTGGCGCGACAATGCATCTGCTACCCGGTTGTCTTTCCCTTTCTTGTAAATGATCTCATAATCATATCCCAGCGTTTTGGCGAGCCACTTGTTTTGTTGTGGGGAAGATAGGCGTTGCTCCAGAAAATATTTAAGACTGTGATGATCTGTGCAGATTTGGAAACGTCATCCCAACAAGTAAGGTCGCCAGGTCTGTACTGCATGTAAGATGGCCATCATTTCCTTCTCGTAGGTAGATTGGTCCAGATTCCTCCCACTTAGTTTTTGGCTGGTGAAGGCCAATGGTCGCCCTTCCTACATTAAAACCGCTCCAATACCTGTTCCCGATGCATCACATTCAATGACAAATGATTTGGTGAAATCCGGTAGGGCTAA
>APFE031220251.1:6786-21513 GCA_000404065.3 Pinus taeda
TATATTTGTTCCCATCCTAGGTGAATACAGAATCCATTATAATCAATTCCGTCTTATAAGCATATGATGATATAGTGCATTCATTATGCAATTAGATTACACAACTAGTTATGCTAGAACTAAGGCATTTGCTTGAAATGGTGACCTACTCCTAACAAGGCTTGAGGAAATTTCATATGCCTATGTAGCTATATTTTTTTACTCAATTTGTTATACCTATGAAAATTATACTAGCACTAAGGAAGTTCCTTGAAATCATGACCTACTTCTAACAAGAGTTGAGTACATTCCTTATGCCTATCTAGCTACTTTTGATTAAGAAATTTGTTATACTTATGTCAGTCGTGTACTAGAGGGCCAATAATATTTATACTTTTCTATGAAAGAATAGAAATTACTTATACTTCTTTAATTTATTTTGTATATGAAAAACATTGTTACATAAATCACTATCCTCTACAGAAACCTAGCTAAATTAATTTTATAATAAATGCAGAGAAGAAAAGCCTCTATGCTAGATGAAGTCATTTCTATGTAAAATTTCTAGAGAAGTAAGTGAACGTTTTCACTTCAACCAAAAATATCACAAGATTGAAACTTTGTAGCCCATGATAGTATTAGTTGTTCTTGAAACTCAATATTTTCACAAGTTCTTAGCACAGGTAAGTCTAGTGGCATAGGTTCAATTGTGAATTTTAATATAGCTAAGGTGAAAATATGATAGTTGGTTTTTACTATAAGTAAAGAAATTACTCATTGTTTGCAATAGTGATGTTTGTTTGAATTTCATTGTTGATGCCATATTTCATCAATTTCATTGGGCATTTTTCAATCATGCATTAAATTCTCTGGGTCAAGCTAGTCACTCACTATTACATGATTTCTAGAGTACGACAACACTATTTTGAGATACATGGAGATGAATATGAAACCATCTATGGAGTATTTGCAAATTAAAGGTTTTCTTTTGATTCCAATTGCGCTGGAAGCTGCCTTATTGAATTGAAATATAAATCCTTAGCTTGAATCTCAGTTTACATATTTTGTTGATATATAAAGCTTAGGAACCTATATCGCTTCATTAATTATCTTGCCAAAACCACAACACTTTCCACCGAAATATTGACAAATATTAATAACTCAAAAGTGATTACCAAAGTTCTCATCATGTTTTTCTTCTTAGTAAACATCATAGAAATTACATGTAAGATAAAACAAACTCCCACCAATAAACAATACATAGAATTCATTTGCATAATTACCATATACTCCAGGCAGATGGCCAGTTAAATAGTTTTGAAGAGTGCACAAGAGAAAGGTTGATTGTTTTATCCAACAATAAGTCAAGATAAATAGCGTGAATGCTAGCCAACAAGGCTACATCAGGATACAAAACATTTATAAATGACCACAAATATGCCTATTCTAGGCTTTTATGAAAGACATTTTAGGGGAGAAGGTAAAATAGTGGAGAGGCTATAAATTTGAATAGTGCCCAACAGAAACTCAAGATAAATAGCATGAATAATGACTAACAAGTCTACAAAAGGATAAAATTAAGGCTTCATCAAGATATGAAACATTTATAGATGAACAAAAATATGTATATCCTATACTCTTACAAACATTTATAAAATACCAGAAATCTGACAATCCCATACTCTTATAAAAACATTTGATGGAAACAGTTAAAAAAATGCGGAGTCTACATATATAGTTGGAGTATGGAGAAGGTGGTTTACAACAAGGTGAACAAAAATACAAGAATTTCCATCCCTAACATACCTACAAATTTCCAAGTCGGTGAGAAATGCTCCTCCATGAACTCAGCAATCAACACCTGCAACTTATTGTTGTAGTGATCCATCACATCATCTTGCATATTCTCCTAGAAATGTTCATGGCACAGAATGATTCCCTTGCATAGACAATTGGAGTTATTTTTTAAGATGGTCTGGACATTGCTTGATAGTTTGGCTGTGGGAAATAGGATTTTAAATGTTATTTTCCACTATTTTGTCTGATCAAGTTGAAATTATTTTTTCCCATTTCATTTTGTATATCCAATGAAGGAAGTTAAGAAGCAACCAATTTGGTTAGTTATGCCATGTTACACCATGTATGCCCTCACATTACTATGTCCAAAGTGATATCAACAAATGGATATACTAGTGTTGGGACGAAAGGAATTACTTATGGAGCCTATGATTAATTCATCAAGCCTATGAGCTTAGAGGAGCTAAGAAACATTTGGCAACATGTAGTGCACAAATGAGGCCAAGAATTCTCAAGGATGACTTGGAAGAATGTGAGGATTGTGAAATAAGTGATTCACTAGACAACTCTTCCAAAAAGAGGAAGGATACTGTAGTGGGGACTTTTCTGATGAGGTTGTAGATGAGATTAGCAATCTCAAGAGGGCATGATTTCACTAGACTGTGCAAGAATATGTTATTGTAGTGAATCATTTGGGAATAGATAGTAAGTTTGAACTTCCTTAACATGACTCTACCTAGGAGGAAAAGGTTGTACTTCTACTATTTTGCTGACTTAATATCGAGATCTCTTCGGAAAAATTAAACTTGTGTTCTTGACCACTCATCTCCTCCTACATTCTGTTAATCAAGGAAAATCCATACTTGAGATCCTTTTTCAATCTATTGTGCTCGACTAGTTGCATGACTTTCTCTTCAAATTCCTTTAACTTCTTTTCAAGAAAATTATAAAATATTCCCTTCAATTTTTTATTGTTTTGCTTCAAATTTTTCGTTTTGTTTTGAAACTCTTGGACTCCTTTTTGGAGGTTTTGTGTCTGTTTTGTGGCAAAGCTAAGTCGATTCCAATCCTTTCTATTTTACTCCTACAATATATCAATCTCTCACCCAAAAACATCAGTACTTGTTGGGCCTTTAGCTTCATTAATTGCCACCTCTTTCTCTTGTAATGCAAGTGATCCTTCTTTAATGTGAAAAACCTCTTTGAAGTTTGGTCATTTGTTAGAAGTGCACCCACCTTTGAGTGGAGTATTTTCTTGTTTTAGTATTTTAAATCGAGCTCAAAGAGCACGATGTTGGCATTATGATGCATGTGTTGTACTTGATGGAAAACCACTTGTAGCATAAAAACTCACTTGTCTATGGTAACTAGATGAATATACAAGAGAGATATCATATGCAATAGAATGCATGGCAGTTGTGTTTACAAATGTGACAAAATGTAGGGCAGTTCAAAGGAATCATTTCAGAAGTAATATGACAAATCATATTATAGTAGGTTTATTTAGAGGGAAAAAAGTAACGATACAAAAAAATAGGATGAAGGAAGAAAGGACTACAGATCAGAATCAAGAAATTGAAGAAAGAAAATGGTTTAAGAAGTATACGCTGGTTCAACTTGTCCAAGTAGCGTATACACACGGGCTCATGGAATAGAAGAAGCGTATATGTATGCACACACTTTCACAGAAGGAAAAGCATGTATGGGATGGAAAATCAAGGTTTTGGTCTGAGGTATTGGTCTAAGGTTTTGGTCAGAGGTTTTTGTCCGAGGTTTTTGGTCTGAGGTTTTGGCCTGAGGTATTGACAAAGGACCTAAGTATATAAGGAGGAGATGATCAAAGGGCTAAGTGCACAAGTAATGCATATCTCGTGAAGTGTTAGATCAAAATAAAATATGCATGTTATGGGTTTGTGATGCTTTCCTTGATCTAGACTAAGTATGCACCTAAGTGTTTGATGATGGATGAGATCTAATGATGGATCGGGATCATAATGGCTTATCATTATGTGATCTGGTAAGGAATATGCTAGATATGATTGCTAACACACGTTTTATCCTTTATATGTGATGATTTGGCTATTTTCGAAGTCGGAAATTGCAACGGAGTTATAAGTAAGTATTTTTAGATCTATACATTGGTTCGCTTTGGTGAAGGTGCGTATACACGCTGGTTCGGCTCTTCCAAGTAGTGTCTGCAAAAGAAAATATTGATGTTCAAGGATGACTGATCTATCAAATCAGTGTTTTTGTTTTACTATTGTTTGTTAATGATGTCTTCCTAGATTTGAAAGTAGAACTGAACGTATAAGGAAATTGAGTCTGATTTATTGATTGATTGAGAAAGAAGGGTGATCCTTTTTGGTATCTGTTTAGAAATCTATAATATGACAATATATATTTAAAAGGTCATTGATCAGTACAGTTTGTGGTTCATAGGTTTTATGAATCACGATCTTTAGAGGTATATGAAGGTTGGGCTAAAGGAAGTAGCGTATTCACGTAGGTTGGCTTCTTTGAAGGAGCATATACATTCTGACACATGACTTTTGAGGTTATAGTTGGTTCTGGTTATTGATGTTGTTTTCTGGGTTCAGATTTGTGTACTAGTTATAGTGATTTGTTTGTGCCAGTTGATTGGTTGAATTTGATTAAGTTTGAATGAATGGTTGATTCAGTTGTGACAGAAGTTTAGTGATTGTCTGATTCAGTATGTTAGAGCTTTCAGTGATTGATTGTTTTAGTTATGGTTGATTTAGAGATTGATGATTGGGTTTAAGTTATGTCATAGATTGATGATTGAGTTTCAATGATTAGTTGATCCAAATGTATTTGATGGATGTACTACAATGGTGATTTATTTTGAGTGTCAATGTTTCTGATCGGTCTAGTATGAAAATTTGTTGAAACGTCGCCTTCATATACTATTGTTGTGTACTAGGAGTATCGAGTCTGAAAATTTATGAAATGTGGTCCTTGGAGGAAGAGAGAAGGTGTTAGCCTTCTATAGGTTGACACCTACGTACTGGTAAACATATCAACCAATATAAGAGCCAGGGGGTTGTAGCTCCCTTCCAGTGGAAGCTGGAAAACGAGAGAAGGTTGTAGCCTTCTATAGGTAGATGCCTGCATACTTGTATGGGTCTGCATGAGTACAATATTGTAAACAGATTATTCTTTATATTAAAAGAAGACAGAGATAAAAACAGTAGGTGGTTTTTCTCCCACATTGGGTTTCCACCTTAAATCGTGGTGTTCATTTGTGTTTCTTATGTGTGATGGTTTATTTTATTATTATTACACATGATTACCGTTTAATTTTTATTAAAGTACTGTTGCACTAATTAAAGATCAACATATGATGAATTAACTAAATCATAAGTTTGTTGGATATACGTTGGTTGCCTTAAGAATAGTTGTGTGCACAAGCAAGTTCCCTTCACTGAAGTAGCATATATAAATCTATTTTTAAATGGAAAAATTTATTGATTCATAAATACTGATTCACCCCCCTCTCAGTGTTATTCCCAACAATTGGTATCAGAGCAGGTCCTATGGCAGAAGCTTGATCACTTCAAGGAGATCCATAGTAACAATGGGAAAGAAGAAAAAGAAGAAAGCACCTCGAAAGAAGAAGACATCTCAAAGGAATTGTGACTGTGGGAGAGACGTTTGGCCATTATGTGGAAGAAACTCTTCAGGTTCAGAATCACCTCAAAATGAAGAAGAACAAGCAAAATAATTATCAAGTACGAATTTGTTGTCCTCTGGTAATACATTTCTCTGTTCATTTGAAGATAATGAATGTGACAATGAAACAACTAAATTTGCTCTTATGGGTGAAAGAGAAAGAAATCAAATAGAGGTAAAATTTAAAAAGCTCACAAACATAATTAGAGATAAAAAAGATCTAATTGATAAAAGGGAATGTGCCTACAAAGAAGAAATTACCAGATTAAAATCTCAGTTGGAGGAAGGAAACAAAGTAAGGAATCAAAGGAAAAGGAAGATCAATTTCAAAGGTTGCAGGATGAAGTAACATCATTGAGAAATGAAGTAAATGAGAAGGATACAGTAATCAAGAAACTTATAGAAAGATCCATTTACTATAAAATTATTGAAGATGAGATAGTCTCTCTAAAAGAAGATCTTGAAAATTCAAATAATCAGAATGAAGAACAAGAAAATGAGATTCTCAAATTAGAACAACAAGTGGAAGAAGGAAGAAAAGTTGAAGAAATCATGAAGAAACAGTATTTGGAAAAGGAAGAGAAATATCAAGTTGAGGTAAATATCCTAAAAGGTAAATTAGAAGAAAAGGATAAACTTTTGAGATTTCAAGATAGTACTAAGATGTTGGAAAATATTCTTAGTAGTCAAACGTCTCCTATCATCAAATCTGGTCTTAGTTTCCATGAAACTATTGAAGGTGAATCCATCTCACAAGATTAGGCAAGGAACTCTAATGCAAAATCTAGAATGCTCAACAAGGAGATAAGAGGTCAACCCCATCAACAACCAAGGAAAGAAACGCTTCAAGGAAAATAATTTACTCCTAACTATGGAAGTGATAATCAGTTATCTCCTATGATGAATAATGTTGAATGTTTTGTATGTAATAATTTTGGGCATGTTGCAGCCAAATGCAGAAGTAAAATGGTTCAAGCCAATAACTGTCACACAGAAAGATCATCAGCTTCCAGGTAATTTAAAGGATATTGTTTTTCGTGCAATATGTTTGGTCACAAAGCCATTGATTACTTTAGAAGAAATATGAAACATATAAGATGTTATGCCTGTAACAAGTTTGGGAATATAGAAAAAGAATGCAGGAGAAAACTTTGGCCAACATACCAAAAGGAGCAAACTTCATCACACTCCAAGGTATGGAAGAAGAAGGAAGTACAGTCATAAACATGTGGCATAGCTCAGTATATAGATAGAACAGACTCAAGAGGAACTGAAAGTATGAAATTTCAGTATTCTAATTCTCATATGCAGTTATCATGAAGGAAAGTTGCATATATATGTTAGTTTGAAGCTGCTCAGTCATGTATATGTTGGTTTGATGAAGAAGCAGTAGGATAGACTCAGAAAAGGGGTCTGATATGGTTCAGAAAATTATCAATTATCTTTTTTGTCTAGATGATTGATGACTAGAGTCAGTTAATGTTGCTTAGAAGTGATTTTGACCCTCATAAGTTGTTGATGACTTGATGTATATCTGATTGATTATGATTCTTACTGATATTTGCAATGATCAGATCTAACGATGAACAGTTGGCACAGGTTCAAGCAAAGAATATTTTATGCTTATCAAAATGCATTGTTGGCATTATGTTTAGAAGTATTTGGTACATAACGATTATTATCAATGGTGAGGATGCTTATGTTGTTGAAGTGTTTAAATGATGCATCATGATATGATGCGGTTATGATATTGCCTATGATAAAGTCTGAGATGATACTTGTATTGCTTGGGGCTACATAGTTGTTATTCAAATTAGATTTATGGATGATTGTGGATGACTATTTTGATGATGCATATAGTACATATGGTATGTTTCTTACATATTGATCTTCATAAGGACAAGGAGAAGAACAAAGCTTGAGTACACAACTTCATGACGATAAGAGTCACTCATTTCTTTTATGTTGTTGTCATCATGCCTTCAAAGATGCATAAAGTTCATATGGTGTAGTTATGGTGCAGGATTCCCATAGTTCTTATCTCTCACATGATATATTGGTCAAGGATTGTTACTCTTGATGGTATCCAGAAAGTTTGACAAATGACTATGAGCTCATGATTGGCTAGATGCATATTTCTATCTCTTTGATGGATACACATTATGCTAGATACATGGATGATTACTTAAGTTTCATATTGATAAATATTTTTGGCTGGCCAAGAGAATGGTGTTATTGCAGGTCTCATGAAGACATAGCTATTTGAAGACATGGATATTCGGAGAGATGGCTCACTTAGTCACATAAGGATGATGCCTTCTTACTTTATGATGATAGGTTTGATACTCACATATGTTTATTATCATGGTTAATGCTTATCAAATGTGGGATGTTCCCTAGTGATGATACATGGTTGATATATTAAGGGTTCTTTTGGAAATATCATGCAATTCTTGAAGATGATGTTATGATCATAGATGATGAATATGTTGTTTTCACATACGTATGATATGATGTGAAAGATTTTGTGGATATGACATATTCTTAGTTGATTAATGGAAGGTCATGGTAAGGCTTGTTGGGCATGGAATCCCCCCACAACATGTTTTGGGGATTAAAGCCCAAGTTTTGAGTACTACTATTGTAAAGACTCTGCGAATTGTGGGCATGGAGCACAAATTGTATGTTAGAGTCATATGGTTATCCACCCTAAATTTTGAATGTAGTGTAGGCCTGCCCATGGTCTGTGGACCATGGGATTCTATAAATAGACCGAGGCTCTAAGTTGTAAAGTAGTTAGGAAGAAGTAAGTTGACAAATGGATGGAGTTAAGAAGATAGTGAGTATAGAGCAAGAGTCTAGTATCTTGGGTCATAGTAGTAGGAAGAGGCTCTATAGCTGAGTGCGCAGAAGCCTAGTAGAGTCCGCAGCTGAGTGTGCGGACCCTTGCAGCGGAGTGCACAAGGTAGAGTTGGGTCTGTTACCAAGGAAAGAGATAATAAAGAGAAGTTTGATTCCAAATCTTGTGTATCTATTTTGAGTTATTACATGGTTGATATCTTTTGCAATTATATTATTTTATTTATGGCGCACACTGGTATGAATGGTGAACATTGTTAAGTATAAGTAAACACATGCAGATAAGCTAAGTGATCAACTAATATTGGGTTAATAGTAAGGGATTGGGTGCTAACGCGGATCGAGGCCCAAGTAGGGCTGCGCAAAGGCAGCATCACAGGCTACGAGGTATCGATAGGCGCGTGTAGTGACGTGCATGTAGGGTCAAACCACAGACCACCAAAAATCATCAGACATCTCTAGGGTGTGGAAACCTGGTTCTAGCACCCTCCCATACTACTTTGGGTGAGACCTCAGTCCGCGCTCCGTGGACTGTTGCCAAAAGGGCCAGTAGTACTGGGATTTGTTTGGCTAAATCACCTCTGAATCTGGGTCAAGCCTCTACAAGCCAACAAATGGTTCCGTTGCCGGGACCGGGATTTGCATAAGGGATGTCTGATATTGTGTCACTGGAATCCAACCAAGAAAGAAATTGAAGGGTGGTTGAACAAGAAGATTCACAAGTTTGCGGTGCAGGAAAATAGGAATCCGTGAGTATCTAAGGAACAGTGGTTGGAGCACTACTTATATATGGAAATCCACAAAATTTTCTTTGCATCCTATCCTTCTGAGCTGTATGAGTGGATCATGAAGCTAGTAGATAGTCAGGGAAGGTGTAGGCTCGACAAACCAATCGTGTGGGCTCCGGAATTAGTGCGCAGACTAGAAGCATCAGGAGATAAGATCGCACAAGCTATGGACCATTGGCTCGATCAAATTATAGGAGGATTTATCACTATGGTAGATACGACCATCAGCTACAGTGAGGCGGAACGATGCTTCCTCAAAGGACCGCGAGGTAAGTATATTAAATATTTGAACACTTGGATTAAGATGCTATTGTGCGAAAAGTGTGTTATGCAAATAAATTAATGTTTGGGACTATGTGAAGTGGAAAGATCTACAGAAATGGAAGTAATGAAGAATTAGAAACTAGTCCCTTAATTTCACCCTCGTGGGAAAGTGAGGAAGAGCTCACGAAAGTTTCTCCAAGAAGCGCAGTCAGTCTGATAAGGCAGTGAATTCCGCACTTACCACCTCCACCTACACCACCCCTAGTCTCACCCTCTTCACCTCCATCTCCACCCACCCCACCTCCGCCACCACCACAGTTCAGTATGAAGAGTGTGATCAAACTGTCAGTATTCAAAGGAGTAGGGAATGAAGATCCGGACCAATTCTGGTTCATGGTAAGGGTGGTATGGGAAGCACAATGAGTCGTGGATGACTATATAAAGAAGGCTACACTGGTAAGAGCGTTGTAGGATCACGCATTAACATGGTACATTAAGCATTCTAATGACCATCCAAACATAGGAATCGTAGAAATCCAAGCCGCACTAAACAGGGAATTTAGCAAGCCAAAGTTGGAGACACAATCAATTATTGGGTTTAAGGAGATCACGTTGCTCCCAGGTGAGACCCCCTAGGATCTGGACCAAAGGCTGAAAATTATGATTCACGAAGCCAACATGACTTTGACAGATGGACAACACTGCACCTAGTTTGTAGCATCACTAACACCACATTTAACGATGGCACTGTCACAACAAAAGATTTCCACCCAGGCCAAAGCTTTAGAGATGGCAATGAGATTGCATGAGACCCCTATACAAGATCCTAGTATGGGAGTCCAACAAATCCACGTGCAACTGCAAAATTTGTGTCTAGATATGCAGAATTTGAAATAGGATAGGACACCTCAGCCAGAGCCGCATGAGGAGGAATGGTGCATAAAATGCAAAGGCCAAGGACATGACAAGGACCATTGTCTAGTTTTCACAAATTACTTGGCGGGAGGAGGGCCAATGCCGTTAAGACCTTAGGCACAAGTAGGATCAAGTGCGGTGCCTGTACTATGGTGCACGATCTGTCAGATAGGAGGAAAACGCACTATGGATAATTGTCATCTATTGCATATGCATACACAGATGTCCCAGCAATTGTTTTGTAATTCCTACAAGTCAGTAGGCCATGATGAATGCACCTGCAAAAGCTATGAACTAATGATGGATCAGACTCTTGCCTACAGGGTATAGACCAAAATGGGAGACCTCGACCCAAATGAAGGAAAGGCGCATGCTGGATTTCAGGGGCGCAAACGAGGTCGAGGTGGAATGGAACCAGGAAGGGGTTGTAGACAACTAATTTGTTATAATTGCGGATGGCCAGGACACTATGCTCGCAATTTTACAAATCCGACGAGAACATCATGTTTGTACTGTACTCAATTTTATCATGAGGCAAAAGACAGCCCTAGATTGATAGCGAGGCTATGTGAGAAAGGGGTACTCCAGCCTCCTCTGACTTAGAATTTGAAAATGATGAGGTCTGAGCTGTGTGAAGAAGACCTGAATGTAAACATAGTGCTCAGAAGCGGTATCACCACTGACGATGATAAAGGTAAGCAGTAAGAAGAAAGTGCATGGGTTCGCAAGGCTCCTACAAAGGAACCTGAATTTGATTTAGAACGTGCGAAGGAGACATTCATGGAAGCTAATAAGAGCTTCACAGAGACCTGCACTTCAGGTAGTAAGGATCAACTAGAACCAAGGATGGATCCTTCAATGCTCACTACCTTTCTCGAGACATGCATGAAACTGTTATGCGACAACAAGGTTGTAAAAGGACTATAGGAACTTATCGCTAGGTGCGTGGGGACAGGAGAACTGTGCGTGGTCCAGAAACTTGGAAAGCATGCATTACAAACAGGAAGGGAAATGAGATTGACTGCATAAATTGGAGAGTATGAAATGGATCAGGTAATTCTGGATCTTGGATTGGACATGAATGTATTGCCGAAAAAAACATGGGAACACATGGGCAGACCCACACTGCTAGTCTCCTATTCAATTACGATTGACGAACCAACAGAAGATCTTACCCATGGGAAGATTGCAAGGAGTAACGGTGGATATTGAAGGTGCGAGCGCGCTGGTATATTTTGAAGTCATAGAGATTGTCGATGATAGCAATCCCTATCCCACGCTACTAGGAATAGACTCGGCCACCGATATGAATGGAGTCATAAATGTAAAGAAGCACAAAATGATTTGTGAGAAAAATTCATTACGCATAGTAGTACCGCTAGATTCAGCCGAAGGAGCACGATACACTGAACCGGTGCACGACGATGATAGTTATGAGGATCTTGATTGTAGCTACAAGATAACCATGCGAGAATAGGATTGGGTGAATCCAATAGAAGATGGTAGGATTTCGTGGGTGCACGAAATCTCCTACACTTCGGATTCGGATGAAGAAATAGAACGATGGCAGAATCGGCTGCACGAAGTAACAACACTCAATTTCAAGACAATGATAAGATCACTATGTTGCGTGACAACAGAGGTAAGGGATCTGCCTACGTATAATGGGTTGATAGTGGTGGATGAATTCTTGAACAAATTTGAAAGAGCAATGCCAAAACAGCAGCAGTTTGATGCTCTGAAATGGGCACTATGTGCGATGCCCACAAGGTGGTGGGGTACACATCAGAAAAGTTTTGATGATTGGCACAGATGCAGAAGGATAATGTGCCTGCGATTTGGGAAACTGAAGATGTAGCTAGTAGACAAATATTACGAACGGGATGATCCACGTACACACCTCGCAAAATGGACCAAGGTCTACGTGGAAGAGCCACAACCTGAATGGGTACATTTATTCTATCATACCCTAGATGCCATACCCATGAATTGGTATACTGAGACGGAGCTCCACCATGGTACAAGCAAATGGGATATCTTACACGAGGGATTTCTATTAACGCTCATGTTTGAATATTGTTGGTGGGATGTGATTAATGATGTGCTACAGGCAATAAAAGCAGTTATCTTCAAAATATCCCAAGATCCAATGGAGGTACTTCAGCCAGAATGGGCGACACAGTTGAGCTGCACGCTGGAGTGTTACAATGTAAATGTTGAGGAGGATGATGAGGACCCACAAAAAATTAACATTCCAGAAAGGAAAGGTTGTCACAAGGTTCGAGGACCATCGATTGAGGACCCCGACATCACCATGCCGCTAAAAACAAAACAGGTAAACATTGAAACGGAAGCGGAGCCAAAGTATGCAACGCTTAGGGACTATCGGGATGATGCCACGGTGGATAAGGTCGATGAGTTACTCTATGAATACCAAGACTTATTCCCGACCAAAATTATGGACTTAAAAGGGATCGTTGGCGACTTAGGGAAGATGAAGATCACCCTGAAACCCGACGTGAAGCTAGTTAAGCAACGGCCTTACTGCATGAATCCGAAATATAAGGAAAAGTTCCACGAAGAATTAGACAAAATGCTCGCAGCCGGAATTATTGAGCTAGTGGAAGAACCCGACTGGGTGAGTACTATGGTAGTACAGGAGAAAAAGAAGAAGGGTGAAATAAGAATATCCATGGACCTCAGGAAGCTTAATGATGCATGTGTACACGATCCATTCCCGACACTATTCACAGATGAAGTACTGGAGAATGTTGGTGGTCAGGAAGCATACTCATTCATGGAGGGGTTCTTAGGGTACCATCAAATCAAGATCGTGCCAGAAGACAGGAGAAAAATGGCCTTCGTAATAGAATGGGGCTGCTTTCAATACACTGTTATGTTGTTTGGACTGAAGAACGTGGCAGCCATATTTTCAGCATCATTGTGGCTACGTTCAAACAATACATCCACAAGCTCTTGGAGGTCTATCTGGATGATTGGATTGTCTTTGGATTAGTTAAGCACCATGTAGCAAGCTTACACTTGATGTTGGATACTTTCCGCTGACACTAGATTGCACTGAACCTTAAGAAGTGCACATTCCTCATTCCCTTTGGAAACCTAATGGAACATGTGGTTTGCAAACAAGGATTGATGGTGGACCCTATGAAGATTTCCTTTATTTTAAATTTGGAAGCACCGCGAAGTGTTAAACAACTTCATGCTGCCTTGCGACACAACGGATACTATAGGAAGTTCATCAAAAGTTATGCCCAAATAATAGCATTGATGGAAAATCTATTGAAAAAGGATGTTACATATTGCTGGAATGATGATTGCATGAAGAGTTTGGATGTCCTGAAGGGGAGACTAGCCTCTGCTTCAATCCTAGTGTTCCCAAAATGGGATGTGGAACTTCATGTACATGTTGATGCGTCGTGTATTGCGTTGGGAGTAGTACTCACATAGAAGGGCATAGAGGGCATGGATCACCCGTTCGCATTTACAAGTCAAATGTTGTCCAAATCAGAAAATAACTATTCCACCACCAAGCATGAGGGGTTAGCAATGGTGTACGTGCTCCAAAAATACTGACACTATTTACTCGGAGGACATTTCAAGATGTATACCGACCATTCCACATTGAAATACCTGGTCAATAAGTATGTGTTGGGGGGCGCATATGTAGATGGCTCTTAATGTTTCAAGAATATGATTTTGAGGTCATAGTCAAGCCGGGACACCTGAACGCAGGACCAGATCACTTGTCACGAATTGAGACAGGTGAGGAACCCATGAATTTGGAGGAGGGACTAC
Organism: Pinus taeda; assembly: GCA_000404065.3. Classification (NCBI taxonomy): domain Eukaryota; kingdom Viridiplantae; phylum Streptophyta; class Pinopsida; order Pinales; family Pinaceae; genus Pinus; species Pinus taeda. The sequence continues at coordinate 20,895 of APFE031220251.1, forward strand.
CTGATGCACAGCTCTTTGTAGTGCACGTCGTGGATAGACACTTCGAAGATATAATCCATTTTCTAACAATAGGGACTGCGTCGAAGGAATACTTAGTCAAACAGAAAAAGGAATTGGTGGTGCACGTGGTGGAGTTTCCTATCATCGTGGGGCACCTATACAAAATGGGAAATGATGAGATAATACGAAGATATGTACCTAGATTTGAACGAGGTTAGATCCTCATGGAAGCACATGGGGGAGCTGTAGGAGGACACTATGCAGGACACGTGACCGCACAGAAGGTTCTTTGTGCAGGGTTATAGTGGCCAACCCTGCACCAAGATTCGAAAGTGCACTGTAAGGTCTACAATATATGTCAATGGACTAGAACAATTGCAGAGGGATGAGATGTTGTTAAATCCACAAATGACACTACATCATTTTAAAAAATGGCCAATTGACTTTGTGGGACCGATCAAACCTCAGGAAAATATGGGCACATTGTAGGTTTTAACCCCGTACAGAAATTACCTGCATATGAATTCTAAATCACAGGAAAAATAAAAATGCGAGAGCATAACACATAAAACACATATACACAGAGATTTCCCACTGGATCTCAAGACCGAGACTACCA
>APFE031220253.1:11589-45209 GCA_000404065.3 Pinus taeda
TTAGTTATTAATTAATTCACTAATTATTAACTCATAAAGCAACTGAAGAATACATCAGTTAACTCAGTGCATGGACAGTTCAGTGGAGACAAGTGTTAGAGATGAGTGAAAGGGCAAGACATCTGTTAGTTGTGACTATAGTTGTGCATGTGATTTGCACAATCAATGGATTGAGTATTTCCAATGAGGATTGCGTGGTATATCCAAGGGAAATACGAATTTGGATCATTCATTCTCATCCATTCTCATGCAGGATTGCACAGTGGAGGTAGGCAGAAGCGGAGGAGATTTGAGCCAGTGATTGATTCAGATCTGAGCTAGTTTGTGTGTAACAGGTGGAGATAGTGCTGAGTACTTGTGAGGAGTATTGTACTATTTATTGTTACATGTTCTCAATCAATATAATATATAGATAGTTGGGGGTTTTTAGTTTTATGCTTTCCCCGGGTACATACTGTGTTGATATGTGTGATTGATGCTTCAATGTGTGCATTTGATTGTTTCTTGATACTCCAAAATTGATGATCAACATAGAGGAGGTTATGTATTATGCATGATTCCGCAAATAGTGTATAATCAGGATAATCTCTGTGAATGAGTGTCATATTATTCAGATTTCTACATTGATTATCATAATTCTAGACTATGTTACTATGACATTGGCTTAGGACGAGTATCATGGGAACATTACTCTCTATTATTAAAATTAGTAAGGTAAAAAATGGAAGTAGTCATATACGAAAACACCAAAAACTTGGTCAGGAGACCATGGTCATGATGGAAAAATATCCTAATTGAAAAACTTATGTTGAGGGTAGACTAGAACTACAAAGGTGCACAATCCATTATAAACATCTAGGATGAACTATTAGGAGTCATACAGTCCAAATTATGGCTCAAATTGAAATCAAAGTTCCTAAGTTGTGATCTATCCTTGCTAAACCCTCCAAAAAAATTAATAGTTGATAAGGAACTAAGAAATTAGAATAATCAGCTAATTGGTATCGCATGTGAAGAGTTGTCCTACAAATTAAAAGCCAAAACATCATACCAGGGAGAGTACATGTTGACAAAAGATCATCTACTCATTACAGGAATAATCACAGGTAGATGCCTTGATGACTATCTTTTTCCTATTCCAGATATATGGATATTGAAGATCCATATTGGTCAGATGACAGTCTGACTTGGAAAGAGCTCCATAATCTAGAAAATCGAATGGAGCCATAAAATAAACTTGTAGGAAGCATGGTGGACCCTTATTCCATCATGATTATATTTCAGCTTTACTTTATTCTCTTTGTGGGTGGCATATCACTACACTTTTTAAGTACTCTGGACTATCATCCATGAGTATATTTTAGCTTTACTTTATTCACTTCATGGGTGGCATATAACTCCACTATGTAAGTACTATGGCACATTGTCAACCATGAGAGTATTTCAGCTTTACTTGAGTATATTTCAACTTTAATTTATTTGCTTTGTGGGTGGCATATCATTCCATTGTGTAAGTACTTTGGCATGTTAGCTGTGAATGCATTTCAGCATTATTTTAGTCACTTCATGGGTAGAGCATCATGCCACAGTGTAATGTAGAAGTACTATGTCCAATCGAATATGAGAATAATTCAACCTTAAGTACATATTCCTCTCAAGAAAAACTCTGAAAGAATCCTTGAAACTTGAAGGACTTCTCCAACTTCTGGGGAGGATTCACCCACATTTCAATGAATCTATGGATATGATCGTTAGGATTGTTGTAGTGTTTTCTTCTCAAAGATATACGAAAAGAACCCACTTAAGATTGTGGATGATAAACAATCTCAACAATATAAATGCCTACTAAACTTTTTAGATTTGCAGCAACTAATAGAAACAAAACCTGCCAAATTCCTTATCTATGCCACAATCATAGTTAAACAGCAAAAAGAAATAGTAATAACTACAATCATCCAATGGAAACCAGATATACAAAGAATAGTTTTCTTATAACACTTGTGAAGGGAACAAATAAATGTTACCAGTCCCCCTCTATGGGATGGGTTATTGGTTATCCTCAAACGTCTTCAGCTTGTGTAGAGTCTCTCTCCTCTATCATGTATAAACCCATCAAAAATATGGTGTGCGACAATGAAAATAATCAGAGTTACAATAGTGAGTGAAACAATGAAAATAATCAAAAGTGAATAATGAATGGAAAACCCTTCTATTTTGTTGGCTTGATGAGGCCTGACCCAGGTTTAGAGTTAATTAGCCAAACAAATCCTTACACTTCCGTCCATTTCGGCATCAGCTCATGGAGCGCAGGCTGAAGTCTCACCCGAAGTAGTATGGGGTGATGCTCAAACCAAGTTTCCACACCCTTGAGATGTCTAAGGTGTCGATTTATTGCAACTGTGCTTACCTTCACACAGGTTACTTTGCGCATTTTTTTGAACTGCAAGACCTATGTGATCTGTTATAGTCACCTTTCACACAGCGCTAACTAGGGGCTGAGATTCTTTCACGCTGCTATGGCACCGATCTACACTATTTCCCCAAATTACACTGGATATCTTACTTATCTTCTTACAAATGTTAGTTAACTTTTCGTAAACAGAAACTTTATCTCACATTCACCTAATCAACACAATCATAAATGTTCACACACCATATAAATAGTAGAAATACAATTCATACCCAATATACTCAATGCCTAAAATAGGAAATAAATACACAAAATTGATGTAAAACTTCTCTTTATTAATGCTCCAACAGTTACAGACTCGACAAGTCCTGTGCAATCAACTGCAGGGGTCCTCGCACTCAGCTGCAGACTACTAGGCCTCTGTGCACTCAGCTGCAGAGGTGTTGCAAAGCCTTCTCCTACTTTATGACCCAAAACTAGAGTTTACACCACAGATACGACTCAACTCTTCATCCTTCGATCACTTATCAATTACTTAGAGCCTCACTCTATTTATACAATGTAGATCTCTATAGCCGACATTACATTACAAAAGTGATGGCAGACAACCCTATGGCTCATTTACAAGCTATGCGCTCTACGCCCACAAAATGCGGAGTCTTTACATCGGAGTTACAATTTCTGACCAAAATATGGGCTCTAAGCCCCTAAACTTTCTTTGGGGGATCCCGTGCCCAACAGGCCCCAAACACAAACATCATGACTCGCCCTTGAGTCACTCTATCGATGCGGAGATCTTTGCATGAAGACCTCCCAATTCTGCCTAGACTGCTGCAAGATCAGTAGCACACTGAGTAGCTACGTGTAGCACTTCCTGGACGCGTTGTTTAGAAACTGTTGTAGTTGAACTACTTCCCTGAACCTGTTCCTTTGTTTCATGTATCTACACAAGCTTCGATTCAATAGAGGCTGTAATGATGAACACCTCATCAATCCATGGTTGTATGCATGCCTTCAAAATGGCTTCCTTGTGTTGAGCAGCATCCACCTGCTTCTTGAGTGCTTTCACCTGCTACATCCACGCTAGCATTTGTGTAAGGAAAACCATCTGCATGGTCCCTTTTACCTCATCATATTTCTACTATAGCTCACACACCTCTGTTTCTAAGCACTATATGTTCGGGTCCTCGTGCAAAATGGTGAGAACCTCGAACAATTCCTCAAACAGCTTTGTCCAATCCTTCACTGCACTATGGGCCTCCGCTATGGTTGTTGTAATGGTGTTGGCGCATTGTTCCTTAACCTCTGGAGGGGTTGAAAGTTGCACCTTCAACTACAGTTTCGCAATCTAAAGGTTCAGCTCCAGCTAAACCTTGGCCATCTCTTCTTTTGCCTCATGCACCCCGGTTGCTAATTTATGAATGTGCACCTTCGTTGGTTCCTCTACTTGGATGGCTAGCTCCGAGACCATCTGGAAAGCTTCATTGACCACTTGCACAATCTATCGGTCCTGTGCCACTACTTTGTCGCATTGCAAGCTCAACTATTCGATGTTGATTCGTTACTCACTCATGACCTGGAGCACGCAACCCTCCCTAGCTTGCAGTTCTGCAGTAACACCATCCTCCAAAACATAGAGTGTCTCCCGAGGGAGCACATCCATATTTATCCCAACTCCCTTCAGTGCACTGACCATAGGTCTATCGGCCTCATTTTCTGTAACCAATGCTCCCTCTGGAAGCACTATAGTGTTGGTCATTTGGGCGAACAGCATCTCCTCAGCCGCAGCCATGCCTAGTGCGAGGCTGGTTGATATAGTACCAGCCTATGGAGTGCACACCTGCAACTCCTCTATCTATGCTTAGAGAGCCCAAAACACCATCTGGTGTTCCTCCACGAACTGTTGGAGGGCCTCTGCGGTGACGTCATGAATCGTCTCGCCAATGTCATGTAGATCCCCCTCAGTGAGGGTGATTGGGTTGAAAGAATTCTTTGAAGCCTTCGACTTCTTTAGCGGCCCTACTTGCTCTCTTGGGTACTATTTTTTCAGTTGTGTGGTCACTGTCTGCGGGTCCATGCCACCTTCCTTTGGATCTGTTTCATGTTTAGGTGAAGGCGACTTTTGGATTTCGCACTCCTTCTCTGCTGCCTTCGCAACATCCTGCACCGCCTGTGCCTTTTGTTGCTGCTTCGTTACGATGCTTCTCTGCCAACTACACCATCCACAATTTTGCCTCCTCCTTCTTCCTCTGTGCAGCGGACTTCTCTGCTTCCACCGTGAAGCTGGCTGGAGCATGCCATGCCAGCGGCCACGACTCCATCCTGACGAATATGACATCGTCTATTTCTAGGTAAGGTAGCTCGTGCCACATCTTTGCAGGGTCCTTCCGCACCCTAATATAAACATGGTGGAAGTCTGCCTTGAACTTTGTGAAGCTCTACAGACTGTTGTAGACAGTGGACGATAACCATGGCTTGCAGTTAATTCCCATTTTGATGTTCATCTCCATGAACACCCAGAATATCTTGTTGTCTCTAATCCTCTGTGCATCTCTAGTTTCCCACAGCGAAGCATACTTCATTTCCTCTTGAAGATCCTGCGTAATTGTTGGGAATTGGCTGTCCTTAGGTAATTCCCAAGCCACCAGCACTATGGATAGTAGAATGCATGCATAGTGGAAAGTCTTCCCCTGCTCCTGTGCCTCGCAGCAATTCTCCAGGAACTCTCTGCACAAGTAATCTGCCCAATTAAACTGGACCCCTTCTGTGCATTGTGTGGCAAGTGAAACCATCGGTGTGGGTACCTCACCTGTCTAACACTTTCACATAATCTTTCTGGCCAATATCTTCATTGCGACTTTAACCGTTGTGTTGTTAATGCTGGAAAGCACATACCCCTCTTTTTCTTCTCCATCTTGAACTCCTTATTCATGGCCTCCGCGATGAGCAACCCGTCACTTTACCCTCCGATATATTCACTAGATCCTCCCCCTTGCAATGGAGTCGGGTAATTATGTGAATTAGGTGGTTCGTGATGGGGATGGGCTCCTCTAGCCATAAGCACCATCATGCACTAAGAAGAGTAGCTGTCTGATGAAGAAAATAGTCACTGGGGCTCGATGGTAATGTGGCACACAAAGCAGGTTTAACAGTCCTATCTTCTCCATCCCTCACAACCATTGGTGTCACTCCAAATCTATAACTCCCGGCGGTGTGTTTTTCTTCTGGCACATGAGCTGCGCAGTAGCCAAATGTGGGAATTTCTCGTGGTCCGCAAGATCCTAGTCTTCAAATTTTATATCTCACTTGCCCCAAGTGTGCTCCATCAAAAATGATGTCGTCGAGGAGTAGCAGGGTCTGCAAAGAGCTCTTGCTCTCATCTAGGTCCTTGGGCACCCTTGCTTTCCCCTTCTGTGGAGGAACATACATGGGCAGCCTGGTCAGAGGGTCCGCACCCTGGGTTTCCACCTCCATTTCTACATCTTCCTCATCCTCTAACAGGATTTCTTCGATTTCTTCCTCCTCATTGGTCTCCAAGTTGACCGCATTCCCCTTTTCTTCCACGGTGAGCATGGTCCTTAATGGATTCCTGGGGGACATGCGCACCTGTACTATAGGCTACTTATTTTTCTTGGGTCTCGGCATGCATGGCGATTTAGGGATTTATGTGACTATCCTGGCATTCTCTGGGGTTTCTCCTACCGTCATGGCCTACGCGGATTCTTCAGCAGTCATTGCTCCAATATCCATGGCCTCCTCAGGTGCTTCCATATTTTTGTTCCACAAATCTCTCAACAGCTCGGGTAAGTGCTCAAACAATGACTTTGACTTCACAAAATCAAACAAATCTGGGTTCATGAATCTCTGGGCGCGCAACAGCTCAATTCTCAAATGGCCAAGTGTTGTTTGCTGGATAGCCCTTTGCAATTTATAGTGCCTTTTGAATTTAATTCAACCTTTCCCCCCACATTCGGTTCATTAATGTTCCCTTGGTGGCAGATTTTCCCAAATCTAGCCCATAAAGTTCACCTTAAATTCTTGTCACCCCATCCATTTGGTCTCAAACCAAGCATCACATCATGAATAGTGATTGTAATGGTCACTTCCCAGCCAAACTGCATGGCAACACAGCTACCCTTGCATTGTCACGGACCTTGTGACACTTCACTACTGTGTGCAGTCCTGACATCGCGCAGCTCCCAGGCAGAGTAGTTTATAGTCCCGCGCCTCCTTTCAGCTGCTTGGAGCGCTAAGACTGTACTTCCCTCGGTAGTCAGATGGTTAGGCCACTTATGTATGGCTTCAAATGACTACCATTTACTTTCCCTAGGAAAAGTTTTCCATTTAATATTACCAACTGCACCATGCCACCGTTTGTGATTTCCTTAATGACATATAGTCCAATCCAATGCATTTTGAGCTTCCCTGGGAATTTATCAAACTTACTATCATATAACAACACCAAATCAATCACCTTAAAGTTTCACAACTTGATATGTCGATCGTGCCAGGCCTTTTTTCACTGCTTTTCTACTTGCTGGTGGAATCCAGCCAAAAATCATTCTTCTTTGAGCTTCTCCAACTGTGCGAGCCTCTCCTCCAGGGCTCTATAGGCCATCATACTTGTGAGGATTGCTATGCATAGACTAGGTGTGATGTAATCCATAGGCATTACAGACTCCACTCCATAGACAATTCTAAAGGCGTTTATCCCATTAGTTTCTTGCATGTCGTCCTATAAGCCCATAGTATTGTTGCTACGCGCAGGTCCCAATCACTTCGTTGTGCATTACATACCTTGTTCAGTGTGTCACATAACTTGTTAAACTCTTCTGCACAGAGAACCTTCTACACGATTGTTCTTCCTACATGTTTTCACCCCAACATTAAGAGCCATTTGCACAATTACTCCCCCAACACATGCTTATTGACCATACCTTGCAGAGCAGAGTTCATGTGCATCGGCGTAGGTTGTTTTCCATATGCCTACACCCACCTAGCCAAATGCGCACGTTGATCACTCCATCCATTGTACTTGACTATCAATCGCACCCTCGACTTCCCAAATCATGTGCACATCATTTTCTACATTCACACCAGTCGTCAAATCTCCCTTGTGCGTAACCCACCACCTCGCAAGCGTAGTGCAGAGTACCTAATCCAAGGCCTGGAAACGTTGATTTTCCAACACCTCCCTTTCAAATTTATCGAAGAACGTATCTACCTCACTTAACCCATCATAAGTAGGTAGATCTCTCACTTCTGTCGATACGTAGTGTAGTGACCTTGTCATCATATTACAATTAAGCGTGGTTACCTCATGTAACCGGTTCTGCCAGCGCTCTATGTCCTCATCAGAATCCGAAGTAGAAGAGCTTTCACGTTCCCATGCAATCTGCCCATCTGCGGTGGGATTTACCCAGTCTTACTCTCGCACTGTTATCTTTTAGATGCAATCCAAGTCATCATCGCTTTCATAGTCATGCACCGGCTCTGTATAGCACGATCCTTTAGAAGGTTCTAGGGGTATAATTACGTGTAGCAACTTCGTCTCAAAAATCATCTTGCACTTTTTCAGATTAATCACCCCATTCATGTCAGTGGCCCAATCAATTCCTAAGAGTGCAGGGTAGGGATTGTTGTCATCAATAATCTCTATCACTTCAAAGTTCACTAGTGTGCTCGGTCCCTCAATATCCACATTGATTTCCTGCAATCGCCCCATGGGTATTATCTTCTATTGGTTCGTCATTCGTAGCTAAATAGGAGGCCACTCCAACATAGATCTCCCCATTCGCTCCCATGTCTTCTTTGGTATAACATTCACATCCGATCCTAAATCCATAATTACTTGGTCCATTTCATATTCTCCAACCTATGCGGTTAACATCATTTCTCTCCCCATCCTCGTCTTATGCTTTCCAATCTTCCAAACTACATGCAGTTCTCCTAGTGCGGTCCCAGCGCATCTGTTAATGAGTTCCTGTAATCTTTTTATAGCTTTACTATCACAAAGTAACTTCATACATGTTTTCAGGAACATCATGAGCATAGATGGGTCCATCTTCGGCTCCGGTCTATATTTGCTTATTGAAGTGGAGGCATCATCGAAGCTCTTCTTAGATTCTATGAAGGTTTCCCGAGTGCGCTCCAAATCAAACTCTACTTCTTTCGCCAAAGCTTTACGAACCCAAGTACTATATTCTGGTTGTTTTCCTTTGTCATCTCCCGATACGATTCCACTTCAGAGCACAATGTTCAAATTTGGATCTTCCTCGCACGGCTCATACCTCATCATCTGCAAGTTTTGAGTTTAGGGAGGTGGTAGCGCTCCCTTCTTGCTTATCCTAGCTATCAGCATAGGACAATCTTCTATCTCATGATCAAACAAGGTACAATACAAACACGACGGATGCGTTGGGTTTGTACAATCACGAGAATAATTCCCTGGTCCTTCGTAATTGTATCATATCAACTGTCCACGACCTCTTCTAGGTCCTCCTCTGCATCAGCCTCGTCTGCACCCTTGAAATCTTGTTTGCACCACTCTTGCATTCTGGTCTAGGGGCCACGTTTCGACCTAAACTCTATAGGTGGGAGTTCTATCCATCATTAACTCATAGCTTCTACAAGTGCACTCATTGTGTCCCACTGATCTACAAAAGTTACAGAACAACTTTTGCAAACTCTACATGTACTTCTGTAACAAATGGTAGTTGTTCGTAGCATGCTTTCCACCTATTTGACAAATCGCACACCACAAAGCAGGCGCCACGCTAGGTCTTACTTGCGCTTCCGGCCTTAATGGCATCAGTCCTCCTCTTGCGAGGTAATTTGTGAACACTGGGCACTAGTCCTTATCATGACCCTAACCCTTGCATTTTACGCAGCACACCTCTTTGCACACTTCTGGTCGAGCTGTCTTGTCCTGTTTCAAACACTGCATCTCAAGGCATAAACTCTTCATCTATGCATGGATCTACTGAACTCCTAAATTAAGATCCTACATTGAGCTCTCATGCAGCCTCATTGCGATATCTAAGGCCTCTTCTTGAGTCGTCAACTTCTGTTATGATAATGCACTCCTTAAATGTGGCATTAGCGATGCTACAAACCACTCGCAGTGTTGTCCATCCATCACATTCATATTAGCTTTGTGAATCATACACTTCAACCTCTGATCCAACTCCCAAGGAGTCTCACCTGGTAGCATCGTCATCTCTTTAAATCCAATGATCGACTGTGCTTCAGACTTTAGCCTGCTAAATTCCTTATTTAGCGCAATCTGGATATCCACGATTCTCGTATTCAAATTATCATTAGAGTGCTTAATATACCAAGTCAGTGCACGATCCTGCAGGATGCTAACCAGTGTCGCTTTCTTTATATTTTCATCTATAACTCCCTGCATTCCCATACGGCTCTTACAACGAACCAAAATTGATCCAGATCCTCATTTCCCAATCCCTTGAACACAAGAAACTTTATTGTGCTTGCCATGTTGAAATTCGATGGTGGTAGAGATGGTACGGGTGAACATGGAGGTGATGGTGGTGAAGCTAGGGGTAGTGTGGGTGGGGTGGTATTCGTGGAATTCTTTGCCTTATCAAATGGATCGAACTTCGTAGAGAGACCTTCGTGAGCTCTTCTTGATCCCCTTGTGGAGGTCAAATTAAGGGGCTATTTTCTGGTCCCTTACTTCCTTCATGCTTGTAGGTTTTTCCACTTCGCGTGGCCCCGAAAATCAAGGTAATTACATAACCCTTTTTTCACACAATAGCATTTTAATCCAAATATTGAGAGACTTTACATACTTACCTCGCGGTCCTTTGAGAAAGCATAGCCCCGCCACGTTGTAGATGACTAAGGTTTCAACCGCGAACTCAGTAATGAATCCTCCTATAATCTGATCGAGCCAATGATCTACGGCGCATGCGATCTTATCCTCTGATGTTTCCAACCTGCACACTAATTCTGGGGTCCACACAATAGGACCGTCAAGCTTCCACCTTCCTTGGCTATCTACTAGCTTTGTGATCCACTCGTACAGCTCAGTAGGGAAAGACGCGAAGAAGATTTCATGGATCTCCATGTATAGGTAGTAGTCTAACCACTCTTCTTTTTTCAGTCATGGATTCTTGTTCTCCTGCATCGCGAACTCGTGAATTCTCCTGTCCAACTAGCCTTCAATTTCCTTCTTAGTTGGATTCAAATGATATGACATCAGGCATCTCTATGCGGATTCTGGTCCCAACAACGGAACCATTTGTTGGCTTGATGGGGCTTGAACAAGTTTCAGAGTTAATTAGCCAAATAAATCCCTACACTACTTGCCCTTTTGGCATCAGCCCACGAAGCGCGAGCTGAAGTCTCACCCGAAGCAATATGGAGGGATGCTGGAACCAAGTTTCCGCACCCTTGAGATGTCTAAGGTGTCGATTTAGTCCAACTGTGCTTACCTTTTTGTAGGTCACTTCACGCACTATTCTAACCTATGAAACCTTCACAATCTATTATAATCGTCTTTCGTGTAGCCCTAACCATGGGCTGAGATTCTTTCACGCTGCTATAGTAGTGATCTGCACTATTTCCAAAAATTACACCATGTATCTTACTTATCTTCTTACAAATGTTAGTTAAATTCACATAAACAAATACTTCATCTCACATTCACTTAATCAACACAATCATAAATGTTTGCGCACCATATAAATAGTAAAAATGCAATTCATACTCAATATACTCAATACCTAAAATAAGAAATAAATACACAAAATTGATGTAAAACTTATCTTTATTAATGCTCCAATGGTTACAGACTCGACTCGTCCTATTCACTCAGCTATAGGGGTCCACGCACTCAGTTGCAGACTACTAGGCCTCTGCACACACAGCTACAGAACCTTCTCCTACTCTATGACCCAAAACTAGACTTTACACCATAGATACAACTCAACTCTTCATCCTTCAATCACTTATCGATTACTTAGAGCCTTGCTCTATTTATACAATCCCATGGTCCGCGGACCATGGGTAGATCTCTATAGCTGACATTATTACAAAAGTGAGGGTGGACAACCCTAGGACTCATTTACAAGCTACGCGCTCTGCGCCCACAAAATGCGGAGTCTTTACATTGGAGTTACAATTTGTGACCAAAATTCGGGCTCTAAGCCCCAAAACTTTCATTGGGGGATCCCGCGCCCAACATATTTATAACAAAATATTGAGTTATCCTCGAATAATGAGCAATAATAAAAATATTATTAACTTCGTTCTTGGAATAACCACTTGGAATATTTTATTATATTTGATTAGGAGGGAAAAAGTATTTAAACTTTTATTTAGAAATAATAAATAAATAAATGATTTATTTATCATTCTAAGGAATTGGTTAAGGATACATAAATAAATAAGGATTTATTTAATTATTCCCAAGGGATTTGATGAAATTTGACAAGAATAGTAATAATTAGTATTAATTAATTATCTTAGAGAAAAATAAATATAATATTTATCGTTTATTTCATGTTGGGTCAATATGACTAGGAATAATAATTGAACAATGGTTTAATTAATTATTCCTAGAAGAAAATCAAATAAATAGTGATTTATTTAATTATTCTTCACGGGTTTAAATATAAATTACTTAATAAAGGTGGTTTATTAATTAATTTCTCACAATGAAATAAATTTTACTATGGCAAAATTGGCTTTACATGGTGTACTTCGATCCATCCAGTAAATTAGGCTAGAAGATCAATTTTTTGGTCATAACAGATTCTCCCCGAACGTACGATTGTTAGGAGAAAAACATATGACCGAAGTATGTTGTAAAGACACAATCACTAGACAACACAAGGGAGTCAGAGAGAGAGAGAGAGACTATTGGCTTAGTGGGGCCTGACCCAGGTTCAGAAGTAATTTAGCCAAGCAAATCCCGGTACTACTGGCCCTTTCGGCAATAGTTTGCGGAGTGCGAACTGAGGTCTCACCCGAAGTAGTATGGGAGGGTGTTGGAACCAGGTTTCTGCACCCTGGGGATGTTTGATATGCAGTGATAGGGATGCGATCCAACCTTAGCGCTTACTGGGCTACACGCACCTGCGAGTGCATTACGTCTTGTGTTACTGCCTTCGCACAGCTCTAACCACAACGTGACCCATCTTGCTCATCCAAGTCTTCCTTAATTAGGTTTTGTTCACTAATTACTTAGAATATTTTCATACATAAACATTCAAACAAGTATTTATCAAGTGCCTGTATATAAATAAACAGATAACACTTAATGCATAATATCAAAAATATAGATCCACAACCAAATGCACGATATTCTGAATCCAACTTATCTTTATTAATGATCTTTTCAAGTTCAGTTCAAGTATAGACCCAACTCTACCTTGTGCACTCAGCTGCAGGGATCTGCGCACTCAGCTGTGGACTCTACTAGGCCTATGTGCACTCAACTGTAGAGCCTCTTCCTACTACTATGACCCAATACACTTCAGATCCACTTCTATTCTCTAACTATGCCTTCACATCTATCTACTTACTTATTTCCAAAAAACTTACTTTACACTTAGAGCCTTGCTCTATTTATACAATCCCATGGTCTGCGGACCATCGGTAGGTCGACACAACTTTACATTAAATTACATTATTTTAGGGCGGACAACCCTACGACTCATCCTAGACTTTCGTGCTCCGCACCCCTACTTCACAAAGTCTTTACATGACATTGACCAAAAATCGAGCTTTAAGCCCCAAAAACATGCTGTGGGGGGATCCGCTGCCTAACGGGCCCCCAACACAATCATCCTGACTCGTCCCAAGTCACTCTGCTGGTGTGGTGATCTTTGCACAAAGTCTATGCAGCAGGTCTCACGCAGCTTGGGTGTCCGCAACACATTGTTTTGTTGTTTGATGGATCTACTCCATTTCTGCTTCTAAATCATTTGTGTCTAACTCGATTCCCTTCTTTGGTACTGGTTGCTAGTGCTTGTGTTTATAGTCCCGTCCCCCTATCCGGCTTCTTGGGTCACGAAGACTATGCTTTGGTTGGTTAGTCAAATAGCCAATCCACCCATGTAGGGCTTCAAGTGGTTGTCGTTTACTTTTCTTGGGTCCCCATTAAGTTTGAATAGCTAGACCGTGTCTATGACTTCTTTTACCACATATGGTCCCAACTAGTGCATTTTAAACTTTCCCGGGAATTTTTCTAATTTATTGTTGTATAGTAGTACTAAGTCGTTGACCTTGAAGCTACGCAACTTGATGTGACGATCATGCCAAGCTTTTTCACGCTGTTTTTGTACCTCCTAACGAAATCTTGCCAGAAATCGTTCTTCCTCGAGTTCTTCTAATTGCGCGAGCCTGTCTTTGGAGGTTTCACAGTCCGACATGCCTGTAAGTGCTACTATTCACAAACTGGGTACGATGTATTCCATTGGCATGACAACTTCCGTGCCATAGACTAACTGAAAAGGTGTCTGACCCATCAATTTTTTGAATGTGGTTCCGTATGCCCATAATACAGTAGGTATGCATAGGTCCCAGTCATTTTTTTGTGCATTACATACTTTGGTCAACGTGGTCTCCAGTATTTTGTTGAATGCTTCTACTATACCATTAGCTTGCGAGTGGTAGGGTGTACTTTGCTGATGATACACCTGGAACTCCTCGGTGAGTGTGCTGATGGTGTCGTTGAGGAAGTGTGTTCCATGGTCACTCATTAAGACTTTTGGGCACCCAAATCGTGTCAACACGTTATCGAATAAAAGCTTCGTAGCTGTAGTGGATGTGCAATCCTTAACTAGTTGTGCTTCCACCCACCGTGTTAATTACTCCATCGCGGTGATTATGTAGCACGCACCCGTCTTTCCCCGTGGTTTTATTGGTCCCACAAAGTCAATTTCCCATTTTTCGAATGGCTGCAATGTCATTTGTGGATTGAGTGGAATCTCGTCCCTTTGTGATGGTTTCCCAGTCCTTTGACATATATCGCAGGCCCAACAGTGGGCTTTCGAATATTGGTGCAAGGTTGGCCACCACAACCTAGAGCGAAGAATTTTTTATGTCATCGCATGTCCTGCATAGTGTCCTCCTGCAGCACCTCCATGTGCTTCCGCGAGGATCTGCCCTCGCTCAAATTCAGGTACATATTTTCGTAGTATCTCATCATTTCCCATTTTCTAGAGGTGCCCCATGATGACAAAACAGTCCACCACGCATACCACCAATTCCTTCTTTTGTTGGACAGAGTATTCCTTTGGCGCAGTCCCTGTGGTTAAAAATAGATTATTTCTTCGAAATGGCCATCCACGATGTGCACTACAAAGAGTTGTGCATCCAGTAGTCCCTCCTCTAAATTTGGTGGTTCCTCACCTATCTCTATTCGTGACAAGTGATCGAGTCCTGCATTAAGGCATCCTGGCTTAACTATGACTTCAAAATCATATTCTTGAAACAGTAGAAGCCATCTGCATATGCGCCCCCCCAACACAGGCTTGTTCACCAAGTATTTCAATGCAAAATGATCAGTATACATCCTTGAAGTGCCCAACAAGTAAATAGTGTCGATATTTCAGGAGCGCGTACACCATTTCCAACCCTTTGCGCTCAGCAGTAGAGTAGTTCTTTTCGGCTTTGGATAGCCACCGACTTGCAAATGCAATCAGGTGATCCATGCCTTCCGCGCCCTCCTGCCTAAGTACATCTCCTAGCGCAATACACGACACATCAACATGTACATGAAATTCCACGTCCCATTTTGGGAAGACTGGGATGGAAGCGGATGCCAGTTTCTTCTTGAGAACATCCAAACTTTTCATAAAATCATCATTCCAACAATATGTAGCATAATTTTTCAATATTTTTTCCATTAGCGCTGTTATTCGGGCATATCTCTTGATAAAACTTTCGATAGTAGCCTGTGTGCCCCAAAGTAGCACGTAGTTGTTTAACACTGTGCAATGCTTCCAAATTCAGAATAACAAAAATCTTCGTGAGCTCCACCATCAGACCTTGCTTGCAAACCACATGGCCTAGTATGTTTCCAAAGGGAACAAGGAAGGTGCAATTTTTAAGGTTCAGCACAATTTGGTGTCAGTGGCAAGTATCCAACATCAAATGTAGGCTCGCAACATGGTGTTTAACTAATCCAAAGACAGTCCAATCATCCATATAGACTTCCAAGAACTTGTGGATGTATTCTTTTAACTTCGCTACCACTATGCACGAGAATATGGTAGGCGCATTCTTCAGGCCAAAGGGCATTACGGTGTACTAAAAGCAGCCCCATTCGGTTGCGAAGGTTGTTTTTCTCCTATCTTCCGGTGCGATCTTGATCTAATGGTACCCAGAGAAGTTGTCCATGAATGAGTAAGCTTCCTGACTGCCAAAATTTTCCAATACTTCATCTATGAATGGTGTCAGGAATGGATCGTGAACACATGCATCGTTAATCTTCCTGAGGTCCATGCATATTCTTATTTCGCCTTTCTATTTTTTTCTCCTGCACTACCGTAGGACTCACCCAATTAGATTATTCTACCGGTTCAATAATTCTGGCTGCGATCATTTTGTCTAACTCATCATGGACCTTTTCTTTATACTTTAGGTTCAATTGGTAAGGCCACTGCTTAATTGGCTTTGTGTCTAGTTTCAGAGTGATATTCATCATCCCTAAATCGCTAATGATCCCTTTCAAGTCCATGATTTTGGTTGGGAACAAGTCTTGATACTTGCAGAGTAACTCAGCAACCTTATCTACTATAGCATCGTCCCAATAATCCCCAAGTGTCGCATACTTCAGCTCTGCTTCTGAGCCAATGTTTACCTGCTTTGTTTTTAGTGATGTGGTGATGTCGGGATCCTCAATTGGTTGTCCTTGAACCTCGCGCCAGCCTTCGGTTTTTGTAATATTAATATTGTGGGGATCATCATCATCCTCCTCTACCTGCACGATATAACATTCTAGGGCACTACTTAACCAGGTCGCCCATACTAGTTGAAGGATTTCCAGTGGCTCCTAAGGTATTTTGAAGATGGCAGCTTTTACTACTTGCAACACATCATCAATAGTATCTGACCACCGCTCTTCAAATGTGAATGTTAGCAAGAATCCCTAGCACAAGACATCCCATTCACCTGTACCATGCTGGAGTTCTATCTCAGTATACCAATTCATGAGTATGATATCCAAGGTATGGTAGAATAAGTGTACCCATTCAAGCTGTGGCTCTTCCCCATAGACTTTGGTCCATTTCGTGAGCTGCATGCGTGGATCATCTCGCCCATCATATTTGTCTTACATTCTAGGGCACTGCTTAACTGGGTCGCCCATACTGGTTGAAGGATTTCTAGTGGCTCCTAAGGTATTTTGAATATGGAAACTTTTAGTGCTTGCAATGCATCATCAACAGTATCTGACCACCAGTCTTCAAATGTGAATGTTAGCAAGAATCCCTCATGCAAGACATCCCATTCGCCTGTACCATGTCAGAGTTCTATCTCAATATACCAGTTCATGGGTATGATATCCAAGGTATGGTAGAATAAGTGTACCAATTCAGGCTATGGCTCTTCCTTGTAGACCTTGGTCCATTTCGCGAGGTCCATGCATGGATCATCCTTCTGCATCCATGCCAGTCCTCAAAATTTCCTTGATGTGTACCCCACCATCGTGCGAGTGTTGCATGCAGTGCCCATTTCAATGCATCGAATCGTTGTTGTTCTAGTACTGCACTTTCAAATTTGCTCAAGAATCCATCCACCGCTGTCAATCCATCGTATGTCGGCAGCTCTCATGCCTCTGTTGTCACACAACGTAGTGATCTAATCATCATGTTGCAATTCAACGTTGTCACTTCGTGCAACCGATTATGCCAGCACTCTACTTCTTCGTCTGAATCCGAAGTGCAGGAGCTTTTGCGCTCCCACGAGATTCTCCCATCTACAGTCGGATTTACCCAATCCTGGTCTCGCGCAGTTATCTTGTAAATGCAATCTAGCTCATCATCGCACATTGGTTCAGTGTAGTGCGCTCCTTTGGCTGAGTCTAGTGGGACTACTACACGTAGTGACTTCTTCTTGAATATCATATTCCGCTTCTTCAAGTTGATGACTCCATTCATATCGGTGGCCCAGTCTATCCCTAACAACGCGGGATAGGGATTGCTATCATTGACAATCTCTATCACCTCAAAATCCATCTGTGTGCTTGCGCCTTCAATGTCAACTGTTACTCCTTGCAACCTCCCCACGGGCAAAATATTCTATTGGTTCGCCATTTGTAGTTGAATAGGGGACCATTGTAACGTAGGCCTGCCCATCCATTCCCATGTCTGCTTTGGTAACACATTCACGTCCGAACCCAGATCTAGGATTACCTTATCCATTTCATACTCACCAATCTGTGCAGTCAATATCATTTCCCTCCCGGTGTGCAATGCATGCTTCCCTAACTTCCAGACTACGCACGGTTATCCTGACCTCGTGCACCTAGTGATCAGCTCCTGTAGTCCCTTAACTGCCTTTTTGTTGCGCAGTAGTTTCATGCATGTCTCCAGAAAGGTAGTAAGCATTGAAGGATCCATTCCTGGCTCTGGTTAATCCTTACTACCTAAAGTGGAGGCCTTCGTGAAGCTCTTCTTAGATTCCATGAATGTCTCCTTTGTGCATTCTAAGTCAAACTCAGGAGCCTTGTGAACCCATGTATCTTCCTTTGGTTGCGTCCCCTTATCCTCTCCCATGGTTGCACTGCTTCCAAGTATCATGTTTATGTTCGAGTCTTCTTCGCGCAATTCAGACTTCATCATTTGTATATTCTGAGTCGGAGGAGGCTGGAATACCCCTTTTTTGTGCATCTGTGTGATCAACGCAGGACAATCTATTGTTTCATGATCAAACTAGGCACAATATGAACAGGATATCCTCGTAGGGTTGGTGTAATCGCAGGCATAGTGCCTTGGTCCTCTGCAATTGTAACAAATTAACTGTTCATAGCCCCTTCTTGGTCCCATTCCTCCTCGTCCTCGACCTCGCCCCTAGAATCCAACGCACACCATCCTCGTAGCTGGGTCAAGGGCTCGCATTTCTGCCTGCATCCTATAGGCTAGGGTCTGATCCATCAATAGCTTGTAGCTGTGACAAGTGTGCTCGTCGTGTCCTACCGACCTGCAGACATTACAAAACAGCTGATGGGGAGTTTGTGTATGCTTCTGCAACAAATGACAATTATATGTCATGTGTTTTCCTCCTATTTGACAGATCTCTCACCATAACGCGGGTGTCACACTCGGCCCTGCCTTTGCCTCTGGTCTCAACGGCATTGGCCCGCCTCCTGCCAAGTAGTTTGCGAATACTGGACAGTGATCCTTGTCATGGCCCTGGCCTTTGCATTTTATGCACTGTACCTCCTCACGCGCCTCTAGTCGTGGTGCCCTATCCTGCTTTAAACTTTGCATTTCTAGGCATAGATTTTGTAGTTGCGCCTGGATTAGTTGAAATCACAACCCAGGGTCTTGTATCGAGGTCTCATGCAACCTCATCGCCATTTCCAATGATTTGGCCTGGGTGGAAAGTTTCTATTGTGACAGCGTCGTCTTCAAATGCAGTGTCAGAGATGCCACAAACCATGCACGATGTTGTACATCCATTAGTGTCATATTGGCCTCGCGGATCGTACTCTTCAGTCTTTGGTCTAGATCCCAGGGGGTCTTGCCTGGAAGCATCGCGATCACTTTAAACTCGATGATCGGTTGTGTTTCTAAATTTGGCCTGCTGAATTCCCTGTTTAGCGTGATCTAGATTTCCACTATTCCTGCGTTCGGATGGTCATTAGAGTGCTTTATATACCATGTCAACATGTGATCCTGTAGTGCACTTACCAATGCAACCTTCTTAATATTTTCGTCCATGACACCTTGCGCTTCCCATACTGCCCTTACCACGAACTAGAATTGGTCCAGATCTTCATTCCCTACCCCTCTAAATACTGGTATTTTGATCGCGTTCGCCATACTGAACTGTGGAGGTGGAGTGGGTGGAGATGGAGGTGAGGGAGGTGAAGTGGGTGGTGAAGTGGATGGAGGTGGTAACTGCAGAATATGTTTCCTTATCAAACTGATCGTGCTTCTTAGAGAGACCTTAGTGAGCTCTTCCTTGCTCTATCATGAAGGTGAAATTAAGGGACTGTTTCCTAATTATTCACTGCTTTTGTAGATCTTTCTGCTTCGCATTGTCCCAAACATTAATGTATTCTCATGGCCCTCTTTTCACACAATAGCATCTTAATCCAAGTATTCAAAGACTTAACATACTTACCTCACGGTCCTTTGAGGAAGCATTGTTCTGCTTCTCTATAGCTCACAGTTGTGTCTAACGTAAACTCAATGATAAATCCCCCTATTATTTGGTTGAGCCAATGGTCCACATCTCGTGCGATCTTAACTTCTAATGCCTCTAGTTCGCACACTAATTCCGGAGTCCACACTATTGGTTTGTTGAGCTTACACCTTCCCTGACTGTCGGCTAACCTCGTGATCCACTCATACAGTTTAGAAGGAAAGGATGCAAAGAAAATCTCGTGGATTTCCGTATACACGTAGTGATCCAACCACTTTTTCTCTGATACCTGTGGAGTTTTGTTTTCCTGTGTCGTGAACTCGTGAATCTTTTTGTCCAACCACTCTTCAGTTTCCTTCTTTGTTGGGTTCCATTGGCACGACATCAGACATCCCTTAGGCAAATCTCGGTCTCGACAATGGAACCATTTGTTGGCTTAGTGGGGCTTGACCCAAGTTCAGAAGTGATTTAGCCAAACAAATCCCAGTACTACTAGCCCTTTCGGCAATAGTCCACAGAGTGCGGACTAAGGTCTCACCTGAAGTAGTATGGGAGGGTGTTGGAACAAGGGTTCCACACCCTGGAGATGTCTGATATGTGGTGATAGAGACGCAATCCAACCTTAGCGCTTACTGGGCCTATGCACACCTGTGGGTGCATTACGTCCTGTGTTACTACCTTCGTGCAGCTCTAACCATAACCCGACCCATGTTGCTCATCCAAGTCTTCCTTAATTAGTTTTTGTTCGCTAATTACTTCGAATATTTTCATACATAAACATTCAGACAAGTGTTTATCAAGTGCGTGCATATAAATAAATAGATAACACTTAATGCATAATATCAAAAACATAGATCCACGACCAGATGCACAATATTCTGAATCCAACTTATCTTTATTAATGATCTTTTCAAGTTCAGTTCAAGTACAAGCCCAACTCTGCCTTGCATACTCAACTGCAAGGGTCCGCGCACTGAGCTGCAAACTTTACTAGGCCTCTACGCACTCAGCTGCAGAGCCTCTTCCTACTAATACAACCCAATACACTTTAGATCCACTTCTATTCTCTAACCATGCCTTCGCACCTATCTACTTACTTATTTCCCAAAAACTTACTTTACACTTAGAGCCTCGCTCTATTTATACAATCCCATGGTTCACGGACCATGGGTAGGCCGACACAACTTTACATTAAATTACATTATTTTAGGGCAAACAACCCTATGACTCATCCTAGACTTTCGCGCTCTGCACCTGTACTTCGTGGAGTTTTTACATGACATTGACCAAAACTCGGGCTTTAAGCCCCAAAAGCATGTTTTGGGGGGATCTATTGCCCAACAGAGACCAATAAAGCTGAAGTGAAAGAGGATAGGGACAAAGGGGGCGAGACTAATACAAGTCTCCTTTTATGTTGTGGTACCAGACCTCAATGAGGTGGGGGAGGCATACCCATACCATCCGAGATAACTTAGTACAAGAATAATGGTGCGCCCAGAAACATAAAACTAAGCGATGAAGTACATGTTAAATGGTACATGACATGCTGGCATAATAGAGCTAGAAAATAATACAATGTGTCCCATATACATAATGCACATGGAAAAACATGAGCCAAGACTGAATACAATAATATATGAGTACATGAGATATAATGACCCTTCCCTCAAAAAGTTGTTGGGAGGGAGGGTAGAACAACCAGAGAAGCCTTGTTGAACAAGGAAGGGCTCTGCAAAACTGAATGGATCATCTAAAGGAGACATGCATGCTATGAACACTATGATAAGTGGGAACTGAACCCATCAAATTTGCGGAACTGCATCTGAGGTTGTAGCATAATAGGAATGCATCCAGGCATGTGGGGGGCTACTTGAAGGGCCACCCCGTCATGAGATCTGAAACATCTCACACATACCCAGGAATCATTGGTACAATCTGTTGCATCACTGGACTATCAAATGTATGGATCACAAACATGAAACAACCAAGTCAAAGGACAATGATGATTCCCTTTGCTTGATTTGAGGCACTGAATTAGAATGGAAGCTATAACCAAGATACATTGCCTTCTAGGTCGTTCTTTTGGAATAAATAAGCTGATGTCGACAGAATAGGGCCCACGATAGATGAGGCAATTAGGATCCTAAACAAAGGCACGAGGGAAAATAGTAATGTGACTGATGGACTAACACTAGGGATAATGGAAAATGTGGGACTGAGGGACAAACAAACAACTTCCCTTGTCAGACCATAAAGTGCATGGTTGACCTGGCAGTGACTCACTCAACTCCGAAGGGGATGGGAAGAGTATAAATGGAGGCCAACATGGGCAACACAGGATGAATGGTATGAAATATGGATGGAATACTATGACATGATATAATGGGACATGAAACAGACTCCATGGATACAAGGGTGACTCATCGTGGATGCTCTAAACAAGGGTGACTAGGTGACGCTACCACATAGACTAGGCCTGGTGGGGACCATTGAAACATGAGTAAATGATGGTTACTCATGACAAAAATCGATATGTGGTATGAAAAGTATTAAGAGGAGGTGTACCTCAAAGTACAAGTGTCACTTTATGAAGAAATTTGATTTTGAGAGGTGACTAAGTGACCCTTCTTGGAAAAATGACTTCCTGGTTAAGTTTCAAATCATAAAAAATTGAGGAAGACCCATTATAGAAATTGGTGAGAGCTTTCCAATGATGCCAGCGGTTTTTCAAACTAAGCTACAGTTTTGTCGCAATGGGTGATAGAAAATTGGGCATTTTTCTATGAAAGTACATTTTTCCTCCAATTTGAATTCATTTTCTAAGTGAGTTGTGGTGAATTTGGAGAGCAGGAAAAGGCCCTAAATCTTATGGAGATCATAGTGGACAAACCGACCGTCAGAATAGGGATCTACGACTTTCAGGAAAGTGGCCTTACTTGTCTAAAGATGGCCTTAATGCTTCTTGGAATGATGGTTCCTGGTGAAGAATTAAAGGAAGAGGAAAACAAGAATGAACTACTAGAGGAGGTCTAGAATCATCCTTTCCCACTAAGTCAAACATGGGGACTACGTGGACATAGAGCAGAATCTTTGAAGATATTGTATCAAATGTCTATGATATGTGATGTGCATATGGCTCACTGGAGAGGTCGGTAGGACAAACTATCCAAGGAATGGGAGGATAATCAACCATACCTAGATCCAGTGGGATCTAGGCCAAGACTTATGTTAATCAATTGAGAATATGGCTAGGGGAAAACCATCATGCCACATATGTGATGGAGGGGACTGATTTGGTATGCAAAGGTGGGAATGATGCCCCCTAGCAAGAGGAATTTGTGGAGTTCCATTATGTTCTGAGTGCTCAAAAGAGGGATTCAAGCATCTCAGCCCAACTTGGCACCAGATCCTCCAAAGGATGATAAGGAGATGTAGGAGCGTATGTGCCTCCCAGTATGTTGTGGGTGTACCAGATGTATTTAGAGTGTGGACTCCAAACACTTATATGTTTTATGTGATACATAATATGATTATGCATTTTTATATGACAATGATGGTTCACCATGTGTTTTGTTTATGGTTGTCTTGTGTGGTATACATGTGATAAATGCTAATCTATAATGTTATTTGCAATGGTATCTACATTGTTATTTTGGATTCTAGGAACATGACTGAAAGTGATGGTTTAATATTCATGTACCAACAACTTAACTCATAGATATTTTCTAAATAGGACTTGTTTATTCACATGATACACACCATTCAATTGAACGACAAGTAGAAAGGAATATAAATGAACATGAAGATGAAGGATGCGATGAGCAAGGGCATCGACTAACAAATGTAGAAATTTCACCTTAGATCACCTAATAATGTAATGTAACTAAAGCAAAATACTTGATCTACTTCTACTATCAAACTTTACAGAAGCTTAATCAATTTGAGCAAGATCAATCGGAAAACATATAACAGAGAAAAAGAAATCATACACATGAAACACAGAAGAATACCATGGAGAAAGCCTCAGCTAAAAACCCAGCTATCTGTCTTATCATACAAGGTGGAAATACATTAGAATTATACAAAGCTTTAGCTCACAAGCTATCCAGCTCTCAGTACAATCCCTCACTACTGCTCATAGAGAGAATATACAACACGTATGTCTTCCTTTAGTCCTCCAAGCCTCCTATTTCCTTGCACAGTTTCTCCTAGGTCCTCAAGCTGCCACCTTTGTGTAATAATTCCTCACACACTACTCTGACCTCTGAAATAACTGTGCAATATTGAAGGAGATAATTCCTTTTGCATGGATGAGTTTCCTTTATAGGAAAATTCCTCCAACTGATAGTACAATGTCCCTTCCTTTAATCTCAACTGGGTCTTTCTCTGAAATTACATGCATGAGTTATTTATGAGACAATATTCAGTTATCTAGAGAACACTAGTTACATGCATGCATGCATTAACTAACTGAACTCACAATTAGTTCCTCCAACTGTTTGGAACTAATTTAACTCGACTTAACTCAGTCAACTGAGCTAACTAATTACAACTCAATTACAACTCATCCTTATCTCCTTAATTAAGGGATAACTTCCTCAATCAAAGGGATAATTGTTGCATGTCTTCACAAAGACTTCACGCTTGATTTTCTCCAACTAATTAACTCAAGATGAATTAATTAATTATTTTTCAAACATTTGCTGAGACCAATTTTGAAATTTTAATTCAGGGACTAATTAAAATTGGAATCTATCCCGAAATGCTATTTATAGCAATGCTATTTTTTTCTATTTCCAACAGAGTTGGAGTATATCCCAAAATGTTATTTGTAGCAATGCCATTTTTAGCATTTCTATTTTTTGCATTTCTTGTTTCTATTTTCAACATTCTCTCTCAACAAGAAAGGGATTATCTATCACCCCAATCCTGTCTCTGTGGAACTCGAATTTACACTTTGAAAATGCCTCAGTCAAAATGTCAGCATCTTGCTCCTCGGTCGAAACATACAGCAACAACATGATCCTCCTCGCTACACAAAATCTGAGATGATGATACCAAATGTCTATGTGTTTGGACCTGTCATGAAATACTAGATTCTCGGAGATTTTGATACAACTCTGATTATCACAATATATCACAAATGGATCCACAACTAGAATTTTCCGCATCCAAATGGCCTCACATGTTGCCTGACTTGCATCCATGTATTCAAACTCTGCTGAGTTAAGTTCAACTGACCTCTGTTTCCTACTGTACCAAGAAACAGCAGCTGAACCAAGGTTGAAAATTCCTCCTGATGTGCTCTTCCTATCTGATAGACTCCCTGCCCAATCTGCATCTATGAAGCCCTGTAGCTTCACTCCCTCTAACCGTTTGTACCATAATCCAAACTAAGATGTGCCTTTGAGGTATCTCAAAACATGCTTTGCTACCTTCCAAAACAGCTTGGTAGGTTGAACCATAGCTTGAATCAGTTGGTTCACCGCAAAGCACAAATCTGGTTGTGTGTTCACTAAATACATCAGTGAACCCACAAGCTACCGATACACAGTAGCCTCTACTACCTCACCTGAAGTAACATCCTCCTTCCTCCAGTTACCTGCTAGATGAGTCTGCATAGGCTTGCACTTATCCATGTGGAATCTCTTGAGTATCTCATTGGCATACTTGCCTTGAGACATAAACACTTCCCCATCCTTCTGCCACACTTCCATGCCTAGAAAGTAGTGCATGAGACCCATGTCTTTCATCTTGAACTCTCTTGCAAGGTCCCCCTTGCAAGACATGACCAACTGATCATCACCTATCAATATCAGATCATCAACATAAAGAACAATGATCAACTGCTTACCTTCCACCATGATGTGGTATGACTTTGCATCTGCTTCACTCTTTGTGAAGCCCAACCTGGTGAAGTAGTTGTCGATCTTGGTGTACCAAGCATGAGGTGCTTGCTTTAGCCCATACAAATCTCTCTTGAGTCAGCACACATGCGACTCACGGTCGAAGGTCTCAAATCCTTCTGGTTTTTCTATGTACACCTCTTCTTCAATTTTTCCATTGAGGAATGCAGTCTTCACATCCATCTGATGGATCTTCCAACCCATCTATGTTGATAGTGCCAACATCAATCTGATAGATGAGTACCTTGCTACAGGAGCAAAAGTCTCATCATAGTTGATCCCCTCGACCTATGAGAAACCACGGGAAACAAACCTTTCCTTATGTTTCTCCACACTACCATCAGTTGCTTGCTTTACCTTGTAAAGCCAATAGGAACTCACCACTGACTTGCTCTCCATTCTTGGAACAACATCCCAAACATTGTTCTGAACTATGGAGTCATACTCCTCCACCATAGCATCAACCCAAACTGGTTGCTGCACTACTTCCTCAAAGGAAGATGGTTCGGTCTCTATACATTCCCCAACAAGGGCCATGTAACCAGTGTACCACTCAGGTGACCTCCTTTGTCTACGCTGAGAAGATGGCTCTCCCACATTCTGTCTTGCATCCATCAACAATCTATCAGCTTCCCTTGAGTGTTTCTGCCCATCTCTGGAAGACTTTGCATGAGTGGATGTCTCCACTCCTGGATCCTCTGCATGCAGTTGCTTCGCATCAGTTTGAGGCTCCTCCTCCTTAGGAATCAAAAGTTCCTCCTCTACATGCAACTTGAGCTCCCTCTCAATGGAAACTTGCATGGCCTTCTGCTCATCAAACTTTAGATCTATGCGTACCTTTGTCCTCTGACTGGTAGGCAAGAACACCCGATAGTTGTGGGGTGTATCTGTGTACCCCACAAGTATCACCAACTCAGCTGTTGGCTCAAGTTTCTTTCGGCATCTTTGGTCACATGGAAATAAACCGATGAGCCAAAGATCCTGAAGTGACTCACATCTAGTCTCTTCTCGAAGAAATCTTCCTCTGGTGTCTTCATCCCAGGTATGAAATGTGGGCTTCTATTCTGCAAGTAAACCGCTATGTTGCATGCCTCAACCCATAGATGAAGTGGTAGGCCTTGGTCATGCAGCATCACCTGAGCTGCTCCTACAATCGTTCTATTCTTCCTTTCCACCACTCCATTTTGTTGTGGGTTATGAGGTGTCGTCAACTCCCGTTTAATTCCTTCTACTACACAGAAGTCCTTAAAATCTTGAGAGACATACTCTCCACCATTTTCGCTTCACAATGCTCTGATCTTCTTTCCTGATTCTTTCTCAACCAAGGCTTTTAACTCACAAAACCTTGAGAATGTTTGATCCTTCTTCTACATGAAATAGATCCAGCATCTACAAGAAAAATGGAGCATGGAGCATGTCAAGAATGGTCCACACACATCTGTATGAACTCACTCCAAGATTGCTTTAGCTTGACTGTCTCGATCCTGAAAGGAAGATTTTGATTACTTACCCAAGGTACAACCTTTTCATGTGTCCACTTGCTCAAGTTTACGTTTGGGAAGTCCGGTAGAAATCTACTACATTATCTTCAAGGCCCCATGATGCAAGTGGCCCAACCGTCTATGCCATAACTCGCCAATATCTTGGCTTTGCACCAATTTTGCTTTGGAAATCAATGTAGCACAGTCATCTACCTCCAGCTTGTATAGTACCTTTGTTTAGCGGTGGAGCATGTCAAGAATGGTCCACACACATCTATATGAACTCACTCCAAGATTGCTTTAGCTTGACTGTCTCGATCCTGAAAGGAAGATTTTGATTACTTACCCAAGGTACAACCTTTGCATGTGTCCAGTTGCTCAAGTTTACCTTTGGGAAGTCTGGTAGAAATCTACTGCATTATCTTCAAGGCCCCATGATGCAAGTGGCCCAACCGTCTATGCCATAACTCGCCAATATCTTGGCTTTGCACCAATTTTTCTTTGGAAATCAATGTAGCACAGTCATCTACCTCCAGCTTGTATAGTACCTTTGTTTAGCGGTGGAGCATGTCAAGAATGGTCCACACACATCTGTATGAACTCACTCCAAGATTGCTTTAGCTTGACTGTCTCGATCCTGAAAGGAAGATTTTGATTACTTACCCAAGGTACAACCTTTGCATGTGTCCACTTGCTCAAGTTTACCTTTGGGAAGTCCGGTAGAAATCTACTACATTATCTTCAAGGCCCCATGATGTAAGTGGCCCAACCGTCTATGCCATAACTCGCCAATATCTTGGCTTTGCACCAATTTTTCTTTGGAAATCAATGTAGCACAGTCATCTACCTCCAGCTTGTATAGATTCCTCACTCAAATCCCAATTCTCTTGGTCTAACCCGTCGCTATGTGTCTCAGGAATGCCTTTCCTTTAGAAGACAACATTTTAGCCTTTGTCCGAGTCCAACATTGTGACCGATACCAAGTTATTTTTCAGTCCTGGCACATACTTACATCAATCAAGGTGAGAGGAGCTCCATGCTCCCTCTGAAACACAATCGTACCTTCACCTGAAACATGGTACTTTCCATCATCGCCCATCTCTATGCACATCTGGAGGTCCCTCTCCTCCAAGGTACTGAATAAACTTTTATCGTCAATCATGTGGAATGAGGCTCCACTGTCAATATACCAAACACAACCCATCATCAATGACACCATGCATGCGAAGAGGGCAAAATCTGTTTCGAACTGAGAGGCCAATGCCTCACCTTCAGATACTTCCAAGGATCCCTTCTTGGATTTCTTCGATGGGAAATTAGTTGCATAATGTCCCATCTTGTGAATTTGGTTTGCACCTGCAACCCTGAACTTCAAACTTAGAATTCTTCTTAGTAAACTATTCACAGCTATGATAACCTTTGCTCTGATAAATTGTAGAACTTTTCCTACAAAACCTTGCTCTGATACCATGTAGAAATTTCACCGTAGATCACCTGATAATGCAATGTAACTAAAGAAAAATACTTGATCTTCTTCTACTATCAAACTTTGAAGAAGCTTAATAAATTTGAGCAAGATCAATCAGAACACATATAACAGAGAAGAAAAAGTCATACACATGAAACACAGAAGAATACTCTGGGGAAAGCCTCAGCTAAAAACCCCACTATCTGTATTATCATACAAGGTGGAAATACATCAGAATTACACAAAGCTTTAGCTCACAAGCTATCCAGCTCTCAGTAAAATCCCTCACTGCTGCTTATAGACAGAATAGACAACACATATGCCTTCCTTCAGACCTCCAAGCCTCCTATTTCCTTGCGTAGTTTCTCCTGGGTCCTCAAGCTGCCACATATGTGTAATAATTCCTCACACACTGCTCTGACCTTTGAAATAACTGTGCAATCCTGAAAGAGATAATTCCTTCTACATGGATGAGTTTCCTTTATAGGAAAATTCCTCCAACTGATAGTACAATGTCCCTTCCTTTAATCTCAACTAGGTCTTTCTATGAACTGACATGCATGAGTTATTTATGAGAGAATATTCAGTTATCTGGAGAACAATAGTTGCATGCATGCATGCATTAACTGACTGAACTCACAATTAGTTCCTCCAACTGTTTGGAACTAATTTAACTCAACTTAACTCAGTTAAATGACCTAACTAATTACAACTCAAATACAACTCATCTTTATCTCCTTAATTAAGGGATAACTTCCTCAATCAAAGGGATAACTGTTGCATGTCTTCACAAAGACTTCATGTTTGATTTTCTCCAACTAATTAACTCAAGATGAATTAATTAATTATTTTTCAAATAGATGCTGAGACCAAATTCGAATTTTAATTCTCAATTTTAATTCAGGGACTAATTAAAATTGGAATCTATCCCAAAATTCTATTTATAGCAATGTTATTTTTAGCGTTTCTATTTTTTTCTATTTCCAACAGAGTTGGAGTATATCCTAAAATGCTATTTATAGCAATGCTATTTTTAGCATTTCTATTTTTTTCATTTCTTGTTGCTATTTTCAACAACAAACCTATCACTGCATCATAGTCGGCCTGATTATTGGTGGCAGATCCAATGCACGCGTCGTTTGAAAGGACTAATGTATGTAAGGGGGTGAAAATGGTCGAGGCTGTCGAGGCTAGATTCCGAGAGAAGTGACTCACACCTTCAGCATGACTGATATACAGTGTGGATGATGGATCCATCTGAAAGGTGCAAAGGACAATGAATGAGATGATGCAATCTACCTAACTTAATGGCAGAAATAAATACACGCAAATCAAAGGGATGTGCTATGAGCAACATTTCTTGAAGTAGAGTGCACTAAGATAATTAGGAAGGAAGGCCTTCAAAATCCTCCAAAGATATGCCCCCTTGCCTAAGTGCAAGGGTAATCACAAGTAGACATAGCTTCCATGATGTCCTCAATAGACTGGAAGATGGACGAACAGGAGGAAGACTAACTACATGATGTGGAGGCATTACCTGGTGCATCAGCCTAAGAAATAAGGTTCACATACACATCATCTAGAATGGTAGATGAGGAGCTGGTAGATGGAGGATCTACGGATGTTGAGACCTGGAATTCTGTCGAAAGAGGTTCGATAGAAGTGTGCGCAGAAACCTTAGAAAGGTTTGCCTGTGAGGAACTCAAGGATGACGAAAAGTAAAGGATATGGCCTATGGTTTCTGTCATCTCAACATCGGGGGGATGGATCATGATGGTGGGACCAGAGTCCCCTTGTTCTGTTTTACTAGTGGTACCAGAATCCACAGGTAGAGGATTAGGTGATCCACTATGAGTGGTCTTGTATTAGCGAAGCGCCTCAAGGCAATCATGAAGTTCATCGAGATGAGGGAAATAATGGGAATAGTGACCATGATGATCACACAAGGCACAAGGGTGATTTGTGCACAACGTTTTGAGTTTCTTTGGTGGATCTAGCAAGTTAACATGGACTTCATGGATATTTGACTCAGGGAACATTTCATGAAACAAAGGTTTGAGATGAGGAAGCTCGGGACAATTATTGGTGGTGTGCCCAACAACTAAATTACAGAAAGCACGCATAGGTGATAGCTTTGGGGCCTTAGGGGCTGGAGTAGCTTGGGGAGCCTTGTCCTTCAGTTCTTTCCTCTTATATTTCTCCCCCTTGTCCATATGCTTTCGCAATAGGAGTGGGTTCCTGTTGGTACCATCCCATGACCTCCTTTTTCCTCCTAAAACATATCATTTGCCTACTTCTTTCCATCATATATCTCTCAGATCCCTTGAAAATTGATTAGTTAATAGTCCTATAGTTATTAAAATGCATTAAAATTGATTTAGGAGTTTTATGTTAATGAATTAGGAATTTTCGGTAAGATGGCTACAGGAAGTTCCAATATCCTGTAATTGGTTCATTGTTTGACATGTGGCATGACAGCTAGGCTAGAGCGAAGGGTAGGGATGAAAAGTAGAATGTCCAAGCATGGACAAATACCTATCCTACAGCAGAATCGACCCTCCTACATGTGCGGTCAACGAAGGTCAAAGTATAGCATGTTGGCGACAAAGGCAGCAACAGCAAAGCATTCTAAATTGATTTAGTCTTGTTCCTTTTTGAAATCAGTTTAGGATAGAAACATTTTAAAAATCACGACATGATAAAAGCGGCAACAGCCACATCATGAATGTACATTCGTTTTCGAAATGTAAGGGTTGTAAAACCATATGTAAACGTAGTTCTGAGTAGTCAGTAGTTGGTTATCGTTGTTTCGTTTGAAAACAGAGTTTGAACTTAATATCAAAGACATAATTGCAATCACGATCTTTTCCTTGTTGCGTTGATTTGATAATCAGTTGATCACAGTCTAGTATACCTCTGGAACGTGGACGGGCCCTACGTTAACTTGGTATACTGTCATTTCCTTTTCATTCGCAACTTAGGGTATTAAATGATATGCACAGTAATTAGAATTGGTTATTGATTTCAATAAGATGCGTATGGTTTATGATAGTGCTTGAACAGTTCATCACTGAGATCGTGAATCGTATCCTGTAAGGGATTCGATCCTTTGTTGTTTTTTTAAAGCAATGTCATGAACTTTGTTATCATTTCAAAGTATGCTTACGATTTCTGTATGTTTTTATCTTGCATGAATATTAGTGAATGCTGAGTATTTGCTGAACAGGGGTTTTATGCATAGTGTCTCTATAAGGAGATTGAAATCTTGGTTTGCAGTGATACACAGTGTTTTAATTTGGTAAAAGAATTGTAGGACAGTGTTGTAATTAGGTAGATTAACTGAGTGACCTAAGTGTTTGGGTGATAGGTAACATACCTCAATCTTCTGTAAAGAAGTCCTGTGACCTACCATCATAACCACTTAGCTAATAATCTTTTATGTATATATACTTTAGACGCATGCCTCTAAGTCTATGCATCCTGGTCGATAATAAATATAGCCTAGTCTAGCACCCTAGACAGGACACTAAATTTTGGCGCCGTTCCCGGCGAGGCGTACTTAAAGGATTTAAAAAGAAAAAAAAAATTCAATAAACAAAAATAAACAAAAACACAGTTAGAAATCATGTTCATTTATGCCTAGATTTCGAGATAGTCAGGGTAGATTCATAAAAACCCCCCACCATTCAAAAACTAACCCATCATCATCAGGAGCAGGCCCTTTAGGGAATTCAACACCAGCTGAGGAAGTCATCATACAAGCATTAGAGGATAAACAAAATTCAAGACAGAGACTTACTCTCATCGAAAGGAAAACTTTATTAACACATAAATCGCAGAAGAAGTGCTTTCCTAGGTCTTCCACACAAGGAGAAAGTAGCACAGTGACCAAACAATCTTTCTTTAATCTCCTCTTTAAAACAAGTGACACTGGCACTGAGAAACCTATTAGAATGGCTGAGGAAGGAGATGGATCAGTACCAAATCAAGGACATAGAGACGAAGAAGAGTCAACTTTTAAGTTTCCTATACATGAACCACAAGAAGATGATGAGATCAAAATCAAGAACATACCTCCATTCGTGCTACCAAACTTTTATGGTATGGCTTCAGAAGATCTAGACTCATTCTTGTTCGAGTTTGACATTGTATGTTGAACATATGGCTATACAGATGATGCCCATAGGCTTAGAGTCTTTCCAGCGACATTAAAGGCATTAGCCTTAAGATGGTTCATGAGGCTTGGTGAGCATGCTATAGTTGATTGGGATGGCATGAGAAGAATATTTCTAAGGAAATATCAACCTTACTGTAGATCCAAAGATTCTAAAGATGATATCTTTAGAATGAGCCAACAAGAGGATGAAACCTTAGAGGAATACTTAGAACGGTTTGTCTACAACTTACAAAAATCCAAACACCAAACTATGCATCTTGATCTGGTCTGCACAATATTCTTGAAAGGCATCTGAGAGGAATACATGGATGATCTTAACTTGATGGGCAAAGGTGACATTTCTGCTTTACCCTTTGAAGAAATCGTTGAGTTATGCGAAAAGTATTCAAGGAGCAAAGCTAAAATGGGAAAAAGAACCCTGTCATCCAAAGTCACAAAATCTGCCTCAGCAAGTGTCACAAGGGCTGAAATAGGGAATCTATTAGAAGAGTTTAAAACAGATCTATTAAGCACCCTAGGGAACCAAATTGACACTCTAAAAGCTAAAAAGAAACAATAAGCTGAAGATCAGATAATGGCTATTTTCTGCCCAAAATGCCGGAAGAAACATGCATTAAAAGACTGCCCACTAGAAAACATCCAAGTTTGTGCTTTCTGTACTGAACATCACGATATGTTTAACTGTCCTAAAGTTAAGGTTTTGCATAACTGTAATATGGCAGTTAATGCAGAGATGGAAAACGTGTATTACATGGGCACAAAGAGACCATGGCAGCCAAGGCCAGCACCTCAAGGTATGTTTCCAAATCAAAATTTGCAATTTCCTGTAAAT
>APFE031220254.1:7183-38925 GCA_000404065.3 Pinus taeda
GCACACCTGAAATCTTCGTTCCTGCGTATGTACGCACTTTTCTCTCACTGTACCTACGTACCTTCGGGCATAGATGATTTCAAGACTTCAGAAAGAAACCCAGACAGTCAGATCTACAGATCTGAACATGCGCCGAAGAGATCTTAGTCCATCAGTAGATTCGCCTTATTTAGATCTAGACATCTCTCATAACCCATCACTAGAACTTCAGATCTAGCTTCTTAAGATATTCAACCCAAAAGCACATCTAAGCCAAATGATCTCCCCTTCTTTATATAGGCAAGCTCTTCCTTAAATCAAGGATCATGGGGCTCAATAATAATAATAAAATAATCAATACCACGGACCAAAACCATGATAACCCAATACTGTTGGCTAAATACCACTGAGAAACCCCATGTGTGGGCCGCTTAACTGCCTTGGAATGTGTGCACTGGGGGACGCACCCCATGAACTGGGTAACTGCGGGTATGGTACACTTTATGTAACACTGGCCTGCGTGCACGCACCCTTATGTAAGGGTGTACCTGCGTACCTCTTATTTTCTCCAATATTTGATAGCTGATCATCAATCTCTGCTACTGTCCTGTTGTATAGTGATCCATCACCTGAATAGGTTGCCATCAAGGACAACACTTTTAGCCATAATGCCAACAAATTCCTCGCCCATCAACCACCAACAAAAAAAATTCAATTCGACATACTTACTTTCAAGATTGCATAATGATTCCAACTCTTCCTACCCATCATCATTTTCAAAGCCCTTTTGGGAGAGAGAAGAAGTTAAGGGTAGCTTCAAATTGCAAAATTTCTCAAAGGAACAAAACCCATCATTATTTAATTTTGACCTGGAAGGTCTACAAAATCCCTTCCCTCATCTAGACCAAATATATTTTAGTGATTGGTTATTCTCTTAATGATCCCTTCCATTGAGTTCTTGGACCTAGTACAAGGCTTATTAGCCACTCGTTAAATTATTTTATAAGTCTGCCTTCACTTCCATTGAATTTATGGACTTACAGCAAGGCCAAATGACCGAGGTTAAATATTTTTTTTATATATATAAGAATATGTCTCTGAAGGTTCTCCTAGATCAAGAAGTATGGTTATTTTTCATAGATAGGGTATCAATATTCCTCACCAAGTTCCAAACCTTCCCAACAACGTGAACATATTGATATTCCTCACCAATTGTCAAATCTTTCAAAAAATTGATACTTTCTTGAATTTTCAAATAAAATGGTCCCATTGCATGGCCACACCTTGATCCCTTTTCATGGCCATGAGTAATCACGAGTATGATTATCACAAAAGAAAATATTAAATATTCTTTAATCCATTTTACTAATTTATGGAAGAATTGATTTTAGAATAAATTTATTTGCTAATTTTTTTCTTCTTAAACTCGATGATACAATATTTTGTGAGATTATTATTTTTTATTATTTAAAATGTATTTTTGAATAATAAAAAGATTCAAAAGACTTAAAAATTCTATCAACTTCTAGTCTATATAGATTTCACAACTTAAATTTGTTTTCTCCAAAAATTCTTAACAAGTTCTTGATCAAAGGCCATTAAAAAATATACTTGAAACATTACATAAGCATGACATAAGCATAGAAAATTTAGACAGTTCTCTTAATTAAACTCTTGCCACATTAACCCTCATACCTTTAATCAACCTATTTTCCTCTTTTCTCAAAACCTCTCAAGTTATTTTAGTCATAACGAGGTGCTTTCCTCATTGTTTATTTTCTTTTGCAACGTGTCATTATTATTATTGTCCTTTATCACTGTTATCTAATTCACCCACTATTAGTTATTTGGATTCAATTACCTTTATGCTAACTTCTTCCTTTAGGTCTTTATCCTTATTAATTTTATCCTTGAACACTTTTTTATATAGGAT
This sequence comes from Pinus taeda, assembly GCA_000404065.3. Taxonomy (NCBI): domain Eukaryota; kingdom Viridiplantae; phylum Streptophyta; class Pinopsida; order Pinales; family Pinaceae; genus Pinus; species Pinus taeda. The sequence continues at coordinate 9,096 of APFE031220254.1, forward strand.
TCTATGTTATTTTCTTAAAGATGAAATAAACAACTTTTCCTCCAGTGAAATTATTTGTTTGGGATTAGTTTCACTAAGCTCAACCATAGGTACTTTATAAACTATTCTTCCACCTACAAAACTATTAGTTCATTCCAATGAGTTATTGATTCCCATGCTAGAAAAAAAAATAAAAAAATTATCATTGTTTCATTATAAACCCGAAGACATGTTATTTTAGAGTGCTCTTTACCCAAAAATATATAATTCTATGGTCGTAAAATTTGTATAGGACTCAGAAATCTTGGGTGTTTCAACTAATACTCCTTTCATATCTCCAAAAAATTCTTGGGTGCTCTTAGTGCCTCTAAAACTAGTTACTAGAAATTCCACCTAAAAAATTTCATGGACATGATAAAAGAGAAGTTGCTCAAACTTTTGTGCCTTCCACCCAATCAATAAATCCTTCATACTTTGTGAATACATCAATATTTTCATTAAAATAGTGTTGTAATTTCATCTCGATGAGTCACTTCCCCATAGGGATCTCACACATGACATGGTTTTAATGGAACCAATTGTTGGACCCATATCATGGTCTACTTAGATGTCTAGTTTTGACAAAATTGGGTGCTAATATAGGGAGGGTCCCTTATTGTCACTTATGGCCTTGACCACATATAATTTACAACCTTTCCTAAGTTAATAGTTTACCTTTATCATTGAGACGAATCACAAGGATAATCCTCTCTTGATACCAAAAATCTAAACCGATCTACCTTCATCATCTAAACAAATCACTTTCCTTTTGAAAATGTATACCAAAGTTTAATGAACTTCTAGCGAATCCATTCCAATGATTACATTCTACATCCCTAGTGTAGTGTTATATGCCTTCAACTTAGTCGTACATCCCCCAAGTTTTACCTGATATTGGTTAGAATTAGGTCCTATCTCTTGTCTTATCATGGAAGCCATTGTTGAGCCCCAAACTTACATCTTTCCTACACATTTTTCTAGCTTCTTTCCATTCAGCTGGACCTCCTAAGCTATCAATATCATTGCTTATTAGTCATAATAGAGCATTTAAAGTGGTTTCTTGACTATGTCTTTGTGTTGCTGTTTGAACTAGATTTTTTCTTATGAGCTGCGGAATCTTGTCACTTTCCGTAGCTGGTTCAACTTTCCGCAACTGTTTTTGTTAAAGTCTACATTGCAGGTGTCATCAAGAAAACCAAGCCATATGGGCAAGTTGGAAATGGCCTAGACATGGGTCAGGTCCCATTTGTCCAGCTAGATTCCTCAAAGAAGGATGTGCTCAATGGTGGTCAAGCGATGGTCAAACAAGAGAAGTCCTACAGCAACAGGACTCCGTTTCAGAAACGTAAAGATTTTTGTGACCATTTCTAGATCTTTGGAGGCACGCTGACACCTGTACACTGACCACGATGTGGATCCAACAACCACTTTCAATAAGATTGTGTAATCTCGGTGACCATGCTGCTAAATCCGTGGACATTGTTCTTCACGTGTCCTTTGTTCACGTAGTTTCCAGGAAAAACAGTTATGTAGTCTTTGTTATAAATAACATGTTCTGATACGCATAATAGTTAATTTTTGGCATGTAATTTTGTTCTTAAAAATCCCACTGCACCGTGACACTAGTTTCATTATTGTGACCGCGTTCTGGAATATATGATAAGACTCTATTTCTGAGCATAATTTTTGATTGATAGTTGTTGCCGGAGGTTGTGCAGAGGGCCCCTGCACACGCCGAGGTTTTGTTTCTTATTGCTGTACAGTTTCATGCTGTGTTTCTTTATGTTTATTATGCTATAGTTATTCACTTATGTATATTTCATTTATAATGGTATTAACGTTTTATTCTTGTTCATAATTTTACATGCTCTACATTGTTATTAACGTTGATCAATGTGTATGTTCCAGATTACAGTAGGCAGCCCGGGCATTTCCATATAATTTTCACAGTGACTAATGACATGGAATCAGTCTCTCTACTGACTTACTTTTCTTAGCTTTTAATTCCAGTTTTGTTTTGTTTATTCCAGTTTTTTTCATTGGCTTTATTAATTAGCTTAGATATTAAATTTCTCATATCATTGTCAGTTACCTCTGAAAGCCATAACGAGACTACTGGCAAGGGATTGAAGTATGAGTGTGTAATTTGATATTAGTTTTGTTTTTCTACAATTAGATATCATATTGCTCAAGTTGTTGATGATTACCTCCGAAAGCCATAGCAAGACTAACTGGCGAGGGGTCAGACTATGAATTGATGTGGTTTGATTTTAAGTTTACTTTTCTGCAATTAGATAATTGGATTGCTCATTTCATTGACAGTTACCTCCGAAATCCATAGTGAGACTAACTGGCGAGGGATTGAAATATGGATGTTATGATTTAATTTTAGTTTACTTTTCTACAATTACATAATTGGATTGCTCATTTCATTAACAATTACCTCCGAAAGCCATAGCGAGACTAGCTGGTGAGGGATTGAAATATGGATGATGTAATTTGATTTTAGCTTTACTTTACTTGTAATTTTTGGATTTCTTTGAATACAGTAGTTTAATTCATTTATTTTGCATATTAGACAACAACAGGAATAATGGTTTCATGATCAATAGTTCACTGTTTGTTTGATTAGAATAGTGGCACATTTTCATTTTCTTTTAGGAATTAATTTCATCACTAGCATGTTCTAAGACCTTCTAAAGTTTGAAGTTTTGGAAATCATTATAAAGGACATAATTGCCTTAAAACTTATAACTAGACTTGCCTTCTAGAAATTTGGGAATAGGAATTCCATAAACAAAGATAAAAAACCCCAAAACAACATTAAAAAAAAAAAAACAAAAGTAAGAAATAGGTTATCTTGCACATACAGTGCGCCACAGTTTGTCAGCTTACGAATCCCGGATTGACAATTAATGTAGCAATTTAGGACACACTAAATTGACCAAACATTTTGGTGTCATTGGGGAAGTGTAACTAGGTAGCCAATTTCTTAAAAAAATACAACAATAAAAAGAAGGGAAAAATTGATAACTCCTTGAAGTATGATCTCCTCTTGCACCTAGTGTAATCTGGAGGATCAGAAAAGAGAGTTATTTGTTCAATAATTTTTTAAGTATGATCTCTTCTTGAACTTAGTGTGATCTGGAAGATTAGAAAGAGAATTATTAAGCCAACTTGAGGAGAAAAATAAAAATAAAAAATGACATGCATAGAGCAAGAGATTCTAGGGGAAGGTTTATAGCTAGAGCCAAGAGTTCGATTTTCACAACTCCAGCTTCTTCAAGGCATAGACAAGATTCACCACCATCTACTCCTAGCCTTAAGATTCCTGGAATTCAAGGAGAAGAAGTTGAATTAGAGGATTCTCCTACACTATCTACCAAATCTCATCTAAGAGAAGACCCTTTCTTCACTTCTACAGGAGAGCATATTATAATCAAAGAAGTAGAATCACCTGAAGAAGAGGAGGGGGAAATTCTTCCTCGTTCACCATTAATAGAAGAACCAAAGGACTCTGAGGACTCTAAAGAAACTATCATGATATAGGAAGTAGTATATGGATTCGAAGGTAGAGGTAGAGGTAGAGGAGGAGGAAATAATGAAGGCAACAATGGTGGAGATGGAGGTAATAATGGAAGAAATAGGGAAGGAAATAACTCATTTGGATTCCCTATAGTTGATGAGGAAACTCATACAACAATGAATAACATCTCACCATCTGTCCTCCCCAAATTTTATGGATTGCGAAGTGAGGATCCCGAAACATTTCTATTTGAGTTTGAAGTCATGTGCCGAACCTATGACTATATGGAAGACTCTCAAAAACTCAAACTCTTTCCTTCAACATTAAATGGAGCCACTTTGAAATGGTTCAAGGGATTAGTCACCCATTCTATTAGGACTTGGAATGATATGAAAAAAACATTTTTGGATAGATACCTGGACTATTTCATGCCCACCAATCACAAGGATGAGGTATTCAAAATGATGCAAAAAGAAGATGAAAACTTGGAGGATTTACTTGAAAGATCTCAACTTAACTTTAAGAGAGCAAAGATGAGCAACCTAGATGTGGAAACCTTGAAAGCAATTTTATTGAAAGCCATTAGAGATGAATGGATAGATATTTTAAACATGATGGGGAAGGGAGACATCTCTCAACTTCCGCTTCGTGACATAGCAGAACTATGTGTCCATCTCTCGAGAGGAAAATCTAAAATGGGAAAAGGGCCTATAGATCCTTCTCTTATCAGAGCAAACAAATCTACAACTAGATCAGTAAGTAGTGCATAGATTGGAAATATGATTGATGAATTCAAAACTGATATCCTAGGAAGTCTTAGTGAACAACTAGACACCCTTAAAATTCAAAACAAGCAAAAAGCAGAAAATGATGCTCTAGCCATATTTTGTCCGAAATGTAGGAAGAAACATGCTCTAAGGGAATGCCCCTTGGATGGAAAAGTTTTAGAAACATGTATGATTTACTTAGAGAATCATGAGACCAAGGATTGTCCTTCAATTCTTGGGCTCAAAGTTGTCTTTCAAGAAGATCCAAATTTAGTAGAATCTCTCTGTTTTGTTGCAAGAAGACCTTGGCAGGGACAACAAAATCAAGGGTTTAACAACCCTATGAATTTTCAACCCCCGCCAAATTGGAATCCTTCGCAAAAACCTTGGCCCCAACCTCAAAATCCATATCAATCATGGGCACAAGGAATGCAGAATCCTTATGGGAGATTTGCCCAATTTTATCAATATCCTCCATATTTTCCAAATCAACAAACTCTACAACTTCCAAATCAAAGTCCACAACCTCCAAATCAAAATCCACAACTTTCATTTCCATTTCCACAACAACAACCTTCTCAACAAAATCCAAATCCTCAACTCATGCTTCCATTTCAACAAAAAAAAAGCAACTTCCAACTCAGCCATTGACAAATTCTAATAATAAAAATCCTTAGAATACTTACATGATAGAAGGACAACAATTTCCTACCTATATGATTGTTCCTCTCAATGATGTACAACTTAGGTCTGGTAGAGTTTTAGAAAAACCTTCTATAGATGTCCAAGAGCAAGATACCTCTAAGGAGGACTCTCTTAAATTCAATCAGGGTTCTGAGGAAGCATCTCTTCAAAACTCAAACACTCAAAAAGAGAAATAAATGTCAACCCCCACAACTCCTATATTTGACCAACCTGCATCTTCATCCACACCTCCTTTCCCTGAAAGATTACAAATTGATAAAGGGGTGGAAAAAAGAATCTTGTTGCCTAACTATGATTTTCTAGATGAATTAAAGACTTCCTGTATCAAGATCTCCTTTCTACAAGCCATTAGAGAGATTCCTATTCTAGAAAAAACAATAAAGGAGTTGAGTCTCAAAAGACCAGGAAGGAAACCAAGAGATACAAGAAGAACCCACCTGGTAGGAAAAATTGCATATATCATGATGGGAAAAATTACCATGCAGAAGTATGAAGATCCAGGTAGTCCAATTGTCAAGACCCATATAAATGGGATAGAAATTCCAAACACATTGATTGACTTAGGGGCTGCTATCAACATTATGAGTAGACAGACTATGGAACAGCTTAAACTTCCTAATCTTATTTTTACACCTACTTTATTGCAGCTTGTAGATAGATCAATAATCAAACCTGATGGTGTATTAGAAGACATTTTAGTCTCCTTACTTTCTTGGGAATATCCAGTAGATTTCATGATTTTGACTCCCAAGAGTAATCTAGGAGGGCACCCACTTATCTTAGGAAGACCTTGGCTAGCCACAGCTGATGCTTTCATTATTTGTAGATTTGGGGATATGTACATTTCTTATGGTAATTCGACAAAGAAATTCAATTTGTATCCTCCAACAAAAGCAATTACAGAAGTAGGAGACAATGAATGGGTTGATGATGAGGACATTATACAACCTCTTTTTACCATTTCTGAAATTAGTGAGGATAGTCAAATTCCTGAACATATTAGAAAATTTTGAGACATCTTTGGATTATGACCCCACACAATTTCACTTAGATTGTGACATTGAATATTTATCATTAAGACAAATGTCTCTTTACTCTATGGAAGAGTTCAGTAGTTCTACCATTGATATTTCTCCAGGTAAAACATTGAATATCAACAAGAATTTGGAAAAGTTACAACAGGAAGAACTAACCAAAATCTTGCAAAAACATTCTACTGCATTTGTATGGGAGTATACTAATATGAAAGGTATTGATCCTAAGACTTGCATCCATCATATCTATATTGAGGAAAACAATAGACCAATTAGACAACCTCAGAGAAGGATGAACCCAAATCTTAGGGAGATAGTGAAAGAAGAGCTCCAAAAACTACTCAATGTAAACTTCATTTATCCAATTTCAGATAGCCAATGGGTTTCTCCTTTGGTTATAGTACCTAAAAAGAATGGTAAATGGAGGGTATGCATTGATTATAGGGAATTGAATAAAGAAACTTTGAAATATCACTTTCCTTTGCCTTTTATCGATCAAGTATTAGATACATTAGCAAGAAAAAAGTACTTTTCATTTCTGGATGGTTTTAGTGGTTATAATCAAATTTAGGTAGCACCTGAGGATCAAGATAAGACCTCATTTACTTGTCCATGGAGAAATTTTGCCTATCGAGTGCTTCCTTTTGGATTATGTAATGCATCCGCAACATTCCAAAGAGGAGTACTAGGAATTTTTTCTGATCTAATCCATGATTGTGTAGAGGTTTATATGGATGATTTTACAGTTTATGGTGACTCATTTGAAGAAGCATTAGAAAATTTGGAAAAAGTACTTGTAAGATGTGAATAAATAAACCTTTCATTAAGCCATGAAAAATGCTTTATAATGTTTACTGAAGGTATTTTTTTAGGACATCATATTTCAAGGGATGGGATTAAAGTTGATAGATGAAAAGTTGAAGTCATCTCCAAATTACTTATTCCAAATTGTCAAAGAGAGGTTAGAAGTTTTCTAGGATTTACTCGATACTATCGAAGATTTATAGAAAACTGCACTAAATAGCATCTCCACTCTTCAAATTGCTTACAAAAGAATGTGAATTCAAATGGGATTCTGACTGTCAATTAGCATTTGAAACTTTGAAAACAAGAATATCTGAAGCACCTATCTTAGGAGGACCGAATTGGGAGCTCCCTTTCCATATTTCTACAGATGCTTCAGATATAGCTCTAGGAGCTATGTTGGGTCAAAAAGATTTAGTCCCTTATGCCATTTATTATACCAGTAAAAATTTGACTCCCACTGAGTTGAACTATACTGTGACTAAAAAAGAGTTTTTAGCTATTGTTCATGCAATCAATAAGTTCAGACATTATATAACAGGCTATGAAACTCTTATTCATACTGATTATTCTACGATTAGATATCTAATGAACAAACCTGTTACTAATGGCAGAGTTACAAGATGGCTCATACTTTTACAGGAATTCAATATTACTGTGTTGGATAGACTAGGGAAACAAAATACAGTAGTTGATTTCTTGTCTAGGATTCAGAATACTAAAGAAGATTCTCCTGTAGAGGATAAGTTTCTTGATGAATATTTGTTTGCAGTAACTACTAAGACCCCTTGGTATGCATATATTGCTAACTATTTGGTTACAGGGAAACTACCTCCACATTTATTTCCTAGAGAAAGAAGAAAGATTACTTAGGAGAGTTCAAAATATTCATGGATTTCTAATGAATTGTTTAAAACAGGGCCAGATCTTGTGATCAGAAGATGTGTTAGGGAAGATGAAATGCCTGATATCCTCAAGGCATGTCATGATGAACCATGCGGCAGAAACTTTGCTGACAAAAGGACAGCCTATAAAATCCTCTCTTTAGGATATTATTGGCCTTCCCTTTTTAAATATGCAAAACAATATGTCAAAAGGTGTGATAGCTGCCAAAGAGTAGGGAAACCCACCCTTTCAAATGAAATGTCATTGCAACCATAGATACTCATTGAACCCTTTGAAAAATGGGATTTAGATTTCATTGGGCCTATTAATCTGCCATCTAAGCAAAAGAAGTATATATTGGTATGTATTGATTATATCACTAAATGGGTAGAAGCCAAACCATTATTTTCTGCTACTGAAAATTCAGTTATTAATTTTCTTTATGAGGATATTTTTACCCGCTTTGGTGTTCCAAGAGAAATTGTGACAGATCAGGGAAGTCAATTCACATCCAATTTGGTGGAGAAGCTGATGGAAGAATACAAATCAAGCACGAAAGATCTACTCCTTACCATCCGCGAGAAAATGGTCAAGTGGTGTCTACAAACAAATTTCTCGAGAGTATCATCACCAAAATTGTTCATCTACACAAAAGAGATTGGGCAGAAAGGCTTCCTGAAGCGTTCTGGGCCTATAGAACTACATGGAGAAATACAATAGGACATTCTCCCTATGAATTTGTTTATGGGAAATAAGTCCTACTCCCCATTGAGTTCCAAGTCAAAACCTTCAAGATGGCAGTTCAATTGGGGATGGATCTATCAGAAGCCCAAAAGCATAGAATGGAGTAGTTGAATAAGCTAGATGAGATCAAACAAGAAGCAATCCTAAGAGCTGATCTAGTTCAATACCAATGAGCTAAGTGGCATGACAAATACATCAAAGAGAAAAAGTTTTAAGAAGGAGACTAGGCATTGCTATTTGATTCCAAGTTCAAAGACTTCAAAGGGAAATTTTAGACTCATTGGCTTGGGCCATATGAAATTGATAAAGTCTTTAGAAATGGAGCGGTAAGAATCAAAACCATTGATGAATTTCAAACTCCTCTTATTGTGAATGGTCACTTATTAAAGATCTATCATAAGCCACTCTCAACAGCGGAATTTGTCAAAACCTTTCAAGAAAATTTTGCAATAAGGTTGGTGAAGAAGAATCCTTCTTCTCCACCAGCCTAGCTTTTTGTTCTTTTCTATTCTAAAAAAAGAAAAAGAAATAAATAAATAAAATTTTATAAGCCTGAAAACTAGTCACTAATTCGCAGTCTTATACAAAAAATATAAGGCGAAAATCAGGAACTCCTGACATCCTATATTTTCCAAAAAAAAAAAAATCTCTCTCTTTCTCATTTTCATTCCACTCCATCTCATTTTCATTCCACTCCACTTCATTTCATTCCACTATATTTCATTCATCTCATTTTATTCCACCAATAAAAATTTTTATGACCATTTTCATCCATTCAATCATCATTCATACATCTCATTTAGTCATATGATCGTTCAGTCAGTTTCCGCAGCTGAATCTAGTTTCCGCAGCTACTAACTGATTCCGCAGCTAGCACCGAGGACAAATTATGAAGACATGGGCCACCTAAAGGCAGCAACAAAGGGCGACTGATCAAAGGTTATGGACAACAACTGGCAAAAATTCCAAGGTATGAGTAGAAATTTATTTCAAATGGCATTTAAAAAACATTTTTGCATAGTTATTAAATCACAAGCTCCACTATATGCAATGATTAGTGTGATAGACTCCATAACCATTTCATTCCACGACATTCCTCCACAAACCTTGCATTTATTTTTCCAACGGCCTCATGATTGATTCGCGGATTTAACTCGTGTTTGGATACATTTTCACACTCCGCCTGTAATTATGGGATGTGGCTGATTTGATTATGGCTCTCCTCCACCACATAGATTCCATAGCCATTTCATTAATGTGTTTATGTCTACTCCACAGTTGTCCATTTTAAAAATTTTGTCGTCACTCCCCTACTGTTTTATTGAAGCCACAGCTACATTACCACCTCATTCGAATAAGTTTCTGCTCTATTCCGGGAATTCACTTTGGCTACCTGTCCTCTGTTTTCCGCTTACAGTCATTGATTTTCTCCATAAACCCTGTTCACTTCCATTAATCCAGCCATCCCACCTCCGCTAAACCCTTCTCACACAGATGAATTGTTAGAACAGAAAGACAAAATGGGTCTGTCATTGAGGGCAGAACCGGAAGGGCTCAAGTTTATGGAGGGATACCCGCAAGTAAAGAACATATTGAAAAAGGCATGATGGCTTCGGTTTATTCAAAAGTTCAGAGGCTATAATAAGGAGATTACAAAAGCTTTTGCGAGGTCTTTTAACGGCCTGGAGGTGGAAATTGGGGACCTCAAGTTTACAGTGATCGAGGCATCCATAGCAGCTGCTACAGAACTCCCTCAAGAGGGAGAACGCTAGTTCAAGAACAAGAGCTTTGACGAGAAGGCTTGGAGGGTTATCCTACGCAATCGAGGTATGGATGTAACTATATTTAAACGAGGAATTCCTGATCATGCCTTAGAAGAGAAGTGGGCCAGTTTACTGTTGATTATTCAAAAGTTCATTACGTGTGAAGGCCATTTTGGAGCAATGTATATGTATCATACCTGACTGTTGATGAAATTTTTAGAGAATCAAACCTTAAATTTGCCTTATCTTTTATTGTTGAGCTTGAAAAATATGTGCACAACCATCCAAAAGAATATAGAAGACATAGAACCCCACTTATATCATCACGGGTTGGTGAAAATTTTAATTGAAGACCAATTGAAAAAAAAAGGGATACCTAGGAACAATTTTTAGTGAGAAATTATTTTCAAGATCCACCTGAGATTCCTGAGATAAGTACAGCAAGAAAGAGTAGAAAAAGGGAAACTAGTGTAAGAATTCAAGACCCTCCTATTAGCAGAAGCAAAGAAGTTAATCAAGAAGAGAAGCTGGAAAGAACCAAGGATAAAAAGCAAAAGAAATTGGAAGGGAAAAGAAACATAGAGGATGTCTACCAATCACCAGAACGTTCCTTAGAAGAGGACCACCAACCACTATTTGAAAGGCTAACTCACCTCCAAGGGCAATCGGCTGCAGCCAGGAAGAAGGAAAAAGAAAAACAGAGTATTGAGGAAGAGGGCACTAGCCCACAGCATTTAAGAAGAAGCACCAGGCTTAGGGGAAATTGGAGGAAAGCACAAACAAAAGGACCCCATTTTATTGATTTGGGAGAAGGAACACCCAAACAACCTCCAGCTAGCTGTAGCCCACCTCATACTCAACCAAACATTGAAACTAGTCCTCCAGATGTTGACATAAGTCCTTCTCAGCCAGACTTTGAAATCAGTCCTCCTCAACAGGACTTTGGGGTCAGCCCAAGGAAAACTTCACCTGAGATAGACCCGAATCAACAAGAGATGTATGATTATATAGAATCCTAAAAGAGAGCCATGGGTCCAAGCACCTCATCCATCCAACGTCATCCAGCACAAGACACTCAAATCCAGTTATTGAAACAAGAAATTTTTGAGTTAGAGGTCCTAAATAGACATATTAAACATGAAAATGAAGCATTAAAGGAGCAGAGCAAACTGGATAAGATCATTCATGATAATACTATGCTACATCTTGGGCTATGGCAGAAAAAGAACAGGAAATTAAAGAAAAAGTGCAAGAAGATAAGTAGAGCACTGATCAATCTCAAATTCAGATGCTTCATGAAGAAGCCCAGGATGTTAGCAGCACCAAGAAAGAGAAGAAGAGGGCTGGATGTACTGGCAGAAGTTTCAAAGCATATGATTTGAAGGGGGGATAGTCAAAATTTTGGTCGCATGGGGACATGAAACACCTTCGCAATGGGTGTATATTGAGCCCCAAACTTGCATCTTTCCTACACATTTTTCTAGCTTCTTTCCATTCACCTGGACCTTCTAAGCTATCAATATAATTGCATATTAGTCATAATAGATCATTTAAAGTGGTTTCTTGACTATGTCATTATGTTGCTACTTGAACTAGATTTTTACTTATGAGCTGTGGAATCTTGTCACTTTCCGTAGCTGGTTCAACTTTTCGCATATGTTTTTGTTAAATTATACATTGCAGGTGTCATCGGGAAAATCAAACCACATTGGCAAGCTGGAAATGGCCTGGATATGGGTCAAGTCCCATTGGTCCAACTAGATTCATCAAAGAAGGTCGTGGTCAACGGTGGTCAAGCGGTGGTCAAACAGGAGAAGTCCTACAGCAACAGGACTCTGTTTCAGGCACGTAAAGATTTTGTGACCCTTTCTAGATCTTTGGAGGCACGCTGACACCTGTAGGCTGACCACGATGTGGATCCAACAGCCGCTTTCAATAAGATTGCGTAATCTCGGTGACCATGCTGCTAAATCCATGGACGTTGTTCTTCACGTGTCCTCTATTCACGTAGTTTCCAGGAAAAACAGTTATGTAGGCTTTCTTATAAATAACACATTCTGATACGCATAATAGTTAATCTTTGGGATGTAATTTTGCTATTAAAAAGCCCACTGTGCCATGACACTAGTTTCATTATTGTGACTGCGTTCTGAAATATATGAGAAGACTTTGTTTCTGAGCATAATTTTTGATTGATAGTTGTTGCCTGAGGTTGTGCAAAGGGCCCTTGCACACACCGAGGTTTTGTTTCTTATTGTTGTACAGTTTCATGTTTTGTTTCTTTATGTTTATTATGCCATAGTTATTCACTTATGTATATTTCATTTACTATGGTATTAACATTTTATTCTTGTTCATAATTTTACATGCTTTACATTACTATTAACGCTGATGAGTGTGTATGTTCCAGATTACAGTAGGAAACCCGCGCATTTCCATATAATTTTCACAATGACTAATGACATGGAATCAATCTTTCTGCTGACTTACTTTTCTTAGCTTTTAATTCCAGTTCTGTTTTGTTTATTCCAGTTTTGTTCATTGGCTTTATTAGTTAGCTTAGATATTAAATTTCTCATATCATTGTCAGTTAACTCCGAAAGCCATAGCGAGACTACTGGCGAGGGATTGAAGTATGAGTGTGTAATTTGATATTATTTTTATTTTTTTGCAATTAGATATCAGATTGCTCAAGTTGTTGATGATTACCTACGAAAGCCATAGCGATACTAACTGGCGAGGGGTCAGACTATGAATTGATGTGGTTTGATTTTAAGTTTACTTTTCTGCAATTAGATAATTGGATTGCTCATTTCATTAACAGTTACCTCCAAAAGTCATAGCGAGACTAACTGGCGAGGGATTGAAATATGGATGTTGTGATTTAAGTTTAGTTTACTTTTCTACAATTAGATAATTGGATTGCTCATTTCATTGACAAGTACCTCCGAAATCCATAGCGAGACTAACTGGCGAGGGATTGAAATATGGATGATGTAATTTGATTTTAGCTTTACTTTACTTGTAATTTTTGGATTTCTTTGAATACAGTAGTTTAATTCATTTCTTTTGCATACTAGACAACAACAGGAATAATGGTTTCATGATCGATAGTTCACTGTTTGTTTGATTAGAATAGTGGCACATTTTCATTTTCTTTTAGGAATTAATTTCATCACTAGCATGTTCTAAGACCTTCTAAAGTTTGAAGTTTTGGAAATCATTTTAAAGGACATAATTGCCTTAAAACTTATAACGAGACTTGCCTTCTAGAAATTTAGGAATAGGAATTCCATAAACAAAGATAAAAACCCCCAAAAAAACATAAAAATAAAAAACGACAAAAGTAAGAAATAGGTTATCTTGCACATATAGTGTGCCACACTTCGTCAGCTTATGAATCCCAGATTGACAATTAATGTAGCAATTTAGGACACACTAAATTGACCAAACAACCATCTCGACTTGTTTAAAGTCATCATGCTCATAGGCTACCAACCCCGCTTTTTCTAATGAAAATGGTGAATAAAACTATTTGTAGCAACAAAATAAAAATAAATTAAGTTTACTTGATTTATTATACCTAGGGTTCCCACCATAGTGGATTGTTTCTTATCTTGGTGGTTATCAACCACTGCATAGATTTTATGATGAATACTTAATCTTCCCATTGGTGCCATTCCTTCACTATAGGGGTTAGCAAGTTGTGACTTAAGGAAGTCATACTCGTAGTGAGGTCCCAAACATACCTAACAAGTTATTAAATGAGGGTCATTGATAGCATTATTTGGAGCCCTCTGAAATGACGTCCTTCCACTAGAACCCCTACATTTGATTGCAGCTCCAAATATCTTCCCTCAACTTGCATGAATCCCTAGAGTTGCTAGCAAATCTTCACTAGCATCCATTGAAATCCCTCTTACCACTATTTGAGGCACAACCTTGTTTCTATATGTTGGTGGCCTCAAACTTCCTCCGATAGAGAATGTCCAAGGGGCCTTTCCCAAAAAACCTTGGCTATTATTGAAAAGAAAATTTGTTTACCCCTTTCAAGTCCAAGTGCTCTTCCACATAGTGAGTGTTTTCAATAGGTTACATAAGTGAGGATGGTTTTCATGTCTGAACCATTTCTGTAATATTAGGGTTCGATCCAGAAACAAATTGATCTGCTTAGTGATTATTAATGTCCATGTAGGAGACATACTTGACTAATCCATGAGCTTGATCTCATATTCCTCTACTACGTGGTTTCCCTGCACCAAATCATGGAAGGCTCATACTTGTTGTTCTTCATAATATGTTGGCATCTACTTCTTCTTGAACCTTTATTTAAATAACTCCCAAGTGATAGTGTTGGAAATGAGTTGCACCTGTCACTCCAGGTTACCCTAGCAATTTGGGGCATTATCTTTGAGTTGAAATATTGCTATCATAGCCTTTACATTGAAATTATAATCTCTTCGTGTGAAACATCTTGAAATTCCTTCCAACCAAGCTTCTAGGTGTTTGTTTTCATCACCTATAGTAATTTCTAAGAGCTTAATCTTCTTGAAATCCCAAGTAATTTCCTTGATTGGAGGTCCTCCATCAAATTCCCTTGATCTTTTGAGGTTTCCTACCCCTATTGGAGGGTGATCTACTTCCAACTCAACTGTTTGGAACCCTCTTAATCTTCCATTAATTACCTCTAGGGAACAAAAGATGAGAGCTAGCTCTGGTGATGTAAATCATGGTTCAGGTGCGAGTGGTCCTTGTGACAACCCTCCTTGTTCATGATTCCCTTCCATCCTCACCATTATAAACTACTCAAATATCTTCATGACACACAATGTTCAATAGTACAACATAGGACATTGTCAATTCTTTCTTTGCTTGCACATGTGTATAAAGTGATAGGTTTAAGCTTTTATTTTACTATTTTCATAAATGAGTGTTACTAATACTGAGTGTATCCTCATATATCTACTAATTCTTCTCTCGTTGCTCACTAATCAAGCACTTTGATGCCCTACTAGTAACTCTTAAATGTCTTTTAAGCATCAAATATGCTATATTTGTTTCATTGACCCTAATTAATATCCTAAGTGGTATCTTAATGTTAATTAGGTTAAATATTAACTTATAATAAACTAAAATGTTAATTTGATTATTATGCTAGTTCATTTAATTAAATTTAAGGTTATTTAGTTTAACTTTAATTTTAAATTATTATAAGAATAAATTTTAGAATTAAGTCTTCAGTGATTTGAAAAATAATTGATATTCTTCTTTGCACATCCACCACATTGGTAATTTTAGTGTCAACATTTCAAATCATCAAATGTGATTCATCATGAGAACAAATGAATTAGGAAAGTGTAATCAAGACGAGAATAAAACAGGGAGGAACCCTAAAATCTATGGACTAATATGAAAAGTCAAATACTTTTATTAAGTTAAGCACTTTTATTGATTTAATAAAATACAGACTAGAAGAAATGGAATAAGAAATATAAATATTTGTTTTATTAAAGAATAACACGAATATAAAATTAATCATTAATAACTAATAGAAGTAATAATCTAATATTTAAAATAATAGAAGTTAAAAATATTAATATTTAATATTAATAATGAATCTAAATATATAATATTAGTATTTTATAACTAAATTCAATATAAATTTAAATATAATTTAATAATAATGGACCTTCTAAATATGAAATACTCACTAATTGAGGTGAAAGGGAAAATTATTAATAATATTGAGTTCATAATATTAATAATTAATATTAATTTTCTTTTAAGCTCAAATTCTACTATTAACTAAAGAAATATTTACAACATATACATTGGATTGACTCCTTAGATTGCCTTGGTTTGGCAATCTATAAGCTATATCATGAATGGTGTTGGTGACTAGATTTGGATACTTTTACTCACCCTTTTACCATGTTCTTTTCATCCATTTCACGCCATTAGTGGTTAATCGATATCTTAAAATGCATAGGTATACCTCTCGTCATGTCTTTATGGATTATTGGTCAATGAAGCATAGTGGTAGGGGATTATTACCTAAGTGGTTTGCTAATTTAGTTAGTTATGAGATTTAAAGGGAGAATGACCAGGACCAAGATTCACTGAAAAGTGTTATCAAAGCTGGCAGCGCTATCCTTGAATATTGGCTGCAACGGCGAATCAACCTTTCGATTGACACATTGCTATCTTTTAACATTTTGTTTCATTCTGAAAACTACCATGTATTTAAGAGTGGATAGTGTCGTAATTATAGGAGTTGTATTATTGACAAATTGTATAAAGTAGAGATGTGGGCTATGAAATCTATCGATGTTAAGAGTCGTTAAGGTTATAAGGGAAATACTCTAACTTTGAGTTTGCAATAGGATACTTATAATATTTCTTTTATTAATGACAGGTTGATCTTCTGACCATATCGTGATTCATTGATCTTGCCGCAGCCCTGATCAGGGAGTTGGGCCCACTCTCCTAACTAGGTGCTGCTAGATTAGATGTGTGTTAGGTTTATTTCTATGAGTTTATTATTGTTGTGAATGTTTATCAGTGTGTTGTTGTGAGTCCTTATTTCGGTTTCTCTTATTGTTGTTACAGTTATTACTTGTTGTTACTCTTATTTGTTGTTACACCTTGAGGAATTGATAGTTAATGTTCAACGCTGGGTAGGGAAACTGTGGCCTGCATATACATTGTACAATAGCCTTGAAACAACTGGTAAAACCTTGGGTTGACAATTAAATGTGGATTGGGTGAATTACATGATTCCTACTTGGACACCAACATTTTTGCATCGTTGTCAGGGAGGTTATCAAAGGCACAAAAGTACAACCAACATTGACCATAGGAATGATATCTCGTCATGGGGAAGGAAGCTTAGACCTTGCTCTAGGTCCTAAGAATTAGATTGTTTGGTTTTTTGGTTCTTTTCTTTTCATGTTTTTGTAGGATTATTCTCTCATCCCGAGGAAGGAAGTTTTTATCACCTTGCTCCAAGTTTGGAGCTTTAGATTTCTTTATTCTTCTTCCATAGGTATTTCTCTCTCGTCTTCAGAAGGGAAGTTTTATTTTTCACCCTGTTTCAGGTCCTCAGCTTGATTTATGTGATTTTTTTATTTTCTTTATTTTGTTTTCTTTAGGGGGCACTCTCTCGTCCTGGGGAAGGAACTTCTTACCCTGCTCTAGGCCTTGAGATTTTAATGTGTTTGAATGTTTCCCTTTCATTTCTTGATTATATGAATAAAGACACCAATAAAAGGGGCAAAGGGAGACCCCCGAAAGGAAAAGGGGTTGATTTGGGTAGAAAAACTTACATCCAAGAGAACGAGATGCTGCTAGGGTAAGATTTCATACGAGATATGGAGGACAATTATTTTCACAACCATAACCTCCTCCAATAGAAGAAGTGAAATTTGGGGAAGAAGAAGTAGCAAGCAGAGGATCTTAGGAACTGCATATTGCAAGTTCAGAGGAATAAGATTTGATGGAATTATCAGCACCATTTAACCAAGGGAGTGTTGTTAAACAACTTCCATCACTTGTTATAGAATAGCCAGAGCTAGAACCTGATGAAATTCCAAGTGAGTATTAGCAGATATTCATGGCTCCTACAACTTCTTCAATTGAATTTCCAATTGGAGATATTAGAGGTGATACACCTATGAAGCTTATTCCTTTGATGGCACTACCCAATTTCCATGGTCTTACTTATGAGGATCCGGACACATTCCTTTTTGAATTCGATGTTGTTTTTCGGGGGTATGATTATATTTTTATGCTTAGAAATTGAACATATTTCATGCTACTTTGAAAGGAACAACATTAAGATGGTTTATGGGTTTGGGAGGGAAATATATTGCTACATGGGATGATATGAAGACTATTTTCCTCGTGAAATATTAGGACTACTACAAATCTCGAGATGTAAATGAAGAAATTCTTAAGATTATGCATAAAGAAGATGAGAATATGGAAGATTTTTTGGAACATTTTCAATATAGTTTGCAGAGATCAGGCCACAGTGACTTGGATAAGAATATCTTGAAGATTATTTTTCTCAAGGCACTGAGGGAGGAACCTCTGGAGCTATTGAACGTAGTAGGGAAACGATATATATCAAAGGAGGAATTTGATACCATCTGTCAACTATACATCAAGTGTTCATGAGGGGATGTGAGACAGAGGCAAAGAATTCAAACTCTCAAAACATCCAGTGGTGGAGTTACAAAGGCTGAAATTTGGAATCTATTGGAAAACCTGATAATCAATATCCTAAGCACATTATCATCGCAACTAGACGTGTTGCAGGTGAAGCAGAAGTAGATGGAAGCAGAGAAGGCCATGTCTATTTTCCTCCCCCAATATAAGAAGAAGCACTCATTGAAAGAATGTCCATTAAATTCTATGGAGACTTGTACGATATGTGAGGAGAATCATTCCACAAGCAATTTCCAGTCTCTTCTTGGATTGAAGGTAGTATTTTAGGGAACGAATCAAGAAACATAACAAATTTATTTTATGGTATTAAGGAAACCATGGCAACCACGGCCACCGAATATGAATCAAGGTATGCCTCAAGACTCATCTCAATATTTTAATAATATGAATTTTTTCCATTAATTTGTACTTTTTTCACCTTCTTGGCCATAGTCTTACCAATATACAATGCCCTGGCAACCCATGTATCCTCCATTTGGTACAAATTCTTCATGGTCCCAGAATTGGCATGGATCTCCTCTTCCTCCTTCAGGACAATTCTCCCAACCTATGCCACAACAGTAGCTACAACTGCTTGCTAATGCGCCCACTAGTAATCCTCCTCTTCATCCTCAATTTCCTTTCCAACCTAATCTGAATCCAAATAATAGAGGGGCTCAATAGGTTGAGACACTCAACCTCCCTACAAATAGTATTTCCACTATGGAATGTAATGAATTAAATATTCAATCTGGTCGAGCGGTCAATACTCAGACTTCACCTATAATTGTTGAGCATACAATGATGAAGTCTCAGAACTAGAACAAAGAACAATAGGGGATGAGCCAGCACAGATTCCTATAAAGCAACAAACCCCTTTACAAACTATTGTTACTAGAGGGTGTTAAACTTGTCCACCCTATCCTAAAACATTATCTTTGAGCAAACAAAGTCCTCATCCTCACTTTGACTTTTTATGAGAATTGCAAAATGTATTGATTAAAATTCCATTAATTTAGGCTATGAAGGATGTATTGATTTATGCTAAGACAATTAAATAATATTGTTCTAAGAAACCTAGTAGAAAACCAAAGGACCCACTTACTATTCATGTCATGGGTAAATTATCAGATATAATGTTGGGGAAATCTATACCTATCAAATACAAGGATCTTGGGAATCTGATTCTGACAGTGTAGATTAATGGGGCGGATATCACAAATGTACTGGTAGATTTAGGGGTAGTGATTAATGTTATAACCTCTACAACCATGATTTTGCCTAGGTCTTTGGAACCTTAAACCAACTCCCACTATCCTAGAATTGGAAAATATGCCTACTATTAGACCAGAAGAGAGGCTAGAAGATATCAGTATTTTGGTAGACTCATGGCAATACCCCATTCACCTTTTTATTTTACATACCCAATCCCCAACCGGTGGGCACCCTTTGATTTTAGGAAGACCTTGGCTCGCAACCATAGATGCTTACATTGGGTGTTGGTCTAGAAACATGTTATGAAACCAGCTCACAAAAAGATAGAAAAGATAGATAAATGCCTTATAAATGAGCCTCTTCGAGGGGGAAACCTTCTTTACATTACACAAATGAACAAATATTGGATGGTACAAATCAAAATACCTCCTTTCTATATATAAGAGTCTAAGGGGTCATAATATAATTAAAGCCGACATAACAATAATAATGTAAGGGCACAACAATAACAATAGTGGGATTCTATCGGGCACAATAATAATAATATGGGGACTACATGGGTACAACAATAGAATAAGGGGGTTGCACTAATAACAATAATGGTTTTCACTAGTAGTATAGGGACCTAACATGCCCCTCTCCTTCAAAAGTTGTTTTCCTCAATGCTTGAGTAGTTTTGGATGATTTCGTATAAAATTCTCATCCTCCCATGTAGAATCTTCAGTGGTTAAGTTCTTCCACTTGATGAGGTACTTTGAAATTGATTGATTCCGTTGCTGTCGATTTCTTGTTTCTGTGACTGCTAAAGGTTCCAATATGATTTTTCCTTTCTCGTCAAGTTCTGGAAATATTATTTGAACTAGGATCTTCTGCAACTTTTGAATGACTGGCTACACTTCTTTGTCATTCTTCCATTCATCCCTTGCTTCATTTATCCAATCTGATTGGATAATAGAAATAGCACAAAAAAATGCTTCCACATCCTCATCCTTTCTTGAGAGTGCATCTGTAACAATATTTTGCTTCCCTTTTTTGTAGATGATTTCAAAGTCATAACCCAACATATTTGTGACCCATTTTTTCTATTCTTCAGGAGATAATATTTGTTCTAAAAAGTATTTAAAGACTATCATGATCCGTTTTTACCTTGAAATGTCTTCCCATTAGGTAGGGTCGCCATTTATTAAGTGAATGTAGTATTTCCAACATTTCCTTCTCATAAATAGCTTGCGTGATGGACATTTGTTTGTATGGATGTAGCCATAAAAATACCCAATCACCTACATCGAAACTTCTTTCACTACGATGTTGATTTTCCTATTGTGTCATTCAATTTTGCACCAAAGTGGCATTATCCTTTAAAAGTTGGAGAACTTGTTGTTGATGCTTAATGTGATCTTTCATTGCTTGAACCTTTATCTTCTTGATATGTCCTTCTATATTGAGGGTTTGAGGAGTGGTAATTTCTACCAATGCATTACAAGATATGCTCAGATTCACTTCTTGATGTTCACTCTGATATTTCACTTCTTGAACATTTTTCTTCTTGCTATGTCCTTCTATCTTGAGAGTTTGAGGAGTGGTAATTCTTGCCAATGCTTTATAAGATATGTTTATATTAATTTATTCTTTCTCTAGGGTTGGTTCCTAGTGTATATCCTCTTCTTTTGATGTTTCTTGATCCTTTTCTTCCTCCTCTTCACAATCTATGTAAAATAATTTCTTCTCAGCACACTTATGACCTTTAGTGTATTTGCTATCACAATTGTAACAAAGCCCTTTTTCTATTTTTTCTTCAAATTGTTTTGATGTAAAACTTGAAGGTTGTGGATAGCTAGGAGCAAAAACACTTCCATATTTATAGCTATGAGTGGTAGTATTCCTTGTTTCCATAATTTCGCTTTCATTTTTTCTTGCCAACCTAAAAGCCTTCTCCAATGAATCAAGTTCCCAAATACGAACCTAATGTTGAATGTTATCCTTTAAAGTCCATATGAAGACATCAATCCTTTGCTTCTCTGGAATATCACTTACCCTTATATTAAATTTTTGAAAGTCCTCAATGTGATCTACCTTTGAACCCTTTTGTTTGAGATTTATCAATTGGCTAAAGAGGGTGTTTCTCTTTGTATCCTCGTAATGTTCTATTATTTCCTCCGTGAAAATTGACCAGGTGACAAGTGCTTTACGAGAACAAAGCCCTTTATAACATACAAATTGATTTGATTCTAAGTATAAACATGTAATATTTACCTTTTTTAATAGTTGTACATCATGTAGATCGAAATATTGCTCCATCTGTAGTATCCAATTTACTAGATCCTTGCCATCAAACTTCCTCATATCATTTTTTGTTGATTTTAGGAGCTAGATATTGAATCTGTTGTATCTCTGAAATTTCATATCTTCAAGGTCTAAAATTACAACTTGCGGTAGCTCTCTATGTTCTCTTTCTAATGCCACAAGTCTGATTAAAATTGGATTCCCCAAGAAAGAGTTATGCCCAATCTCCCAAGATGATCTGATTATATAATTTTTCAGTAGAGCTAACTTGTACGACGTACCACTTGTCACTGTTTTGACCTTCGGATCTGAAAAAGATACACCAAAAACTATATTTTCTCCTCTTTCTGTAATCTATGAAATTTCAATATGATGCTTAGAGAGAGTTATGACGATTTTCCCAAAGTCACCTGTTTGGAATGTAATTTTAACTTCCTTAGATCATATCTTCGAAACTATAGGGAGACAAGATCTGAAATTCAGACCTGAGGTTTAGAACAATTTCGGCTCAAATGGGTTTTGTTTGTAGCTTTTGAAACATCATAGAATAAAATTTATAGTGAAAATTCCACGATGACCTGTTTGGAGTAGTGAAACCCTATAATCCAAAGCTCTGATACTAAATGTTAGGCATCCAGCTCACAAAAAGATAGAAAATAAAGATCAACACCTTAGAAATTAGCCTCTTTGAGGGGGAAACCTCCTTTACATTACATAAATGAAAAAATCTTGGATGATGCAAATGACAAGACCACCTTTCTATATATAGGAATCTAAGGGTCATAATATAATCATAGCTGACATAAAAATAATAATGTAAGGGCACAACAATAACAATAGTGGCCTTCTATGGGGCATAATAATAACAATATGGGGACTACATGTGTACAACAATATAATAAGGGGGTTGCATTAATAACAATAAGGTGTTACATTAGTAGTATAGGGACCTAACAAAACATCGGAATATCCAATGGGGAAGTTACAAAGAACCTTATCCTTTACCCCCTGTAGAACCAAGTTCATCAAATAAACCTGGATTTACCTTGATTCAAAAGTCTTTACCTACCAAAGAGTCTGAATTTGAAGATGAATAAATTAGACCCATTCTTACCATTAGCAAGGCTCTCTATTTTAAAGATGACAGAAACGACGACACCATTAGCAACTTTCTCAGCAATCCTGATTCTGTTTCTAGTTCAACCTATCAGCTGTTGTAAATTGTCATGAGTTGCAATGTTCAGGAAGATATTGAAACAGAAATAGAAATAGAAAATTATTGAAATTTTACCATGTAATAGTGTTCCGATAGAAATTGAACCAGGGAAAACATTGAATATTAATCGTGACCTTTCACACTTCCAATCCGAACAGCTGCTAAAAGTCATTCGAGAGCATAAAGAATTTTTTCTTGGGAGTATACAGATATTAAAGGCATCCTTCCTGATTTATGTACCCATCATATATACATTAAAGAGGAATTTCAACCTATTAGGCAGTCACAAATTTGAATGAATCCTTCCTTAAAAAACATTATCAAAGATGAATTGCAAAGGCTATTAGATGTGGGTTTTATTTATCCAATATCAAACAGTTGATGGGTTTCCCCACTGGTCATTGTTCCTATGAAGAGTGGCAAGTGCCAGATCTGCATTGATTACAGGGAACTAAACAAAACAACTCAGAAAGACCATTTTCCCTTACCCTTTATTTACCAAATCCTTGATATATTGGCCTGGAAGGAGTTTTTCTTCTTTCTGGATGGATTTATCAAATAGAATTAGATACAAATAAGTCATGAGGATCAAGACAAAACTTCCTTCACATGCCCTTGGGGAACCTTTGCCTACCGAGTCCTTCAATTTGGCCTCTGTAACACACATGCTACCTTTCAAAGGGAAATATTAGGAATTTTTTCTAATCTAGTTAATGATAGTGTTGAGATTGACATCGACAAATTTACCCAATATGGGGATTACTTTACAGAATCTCTAAGAAACTTAGAGAAATTACTTGAAAGGTGCAAGAAAACACATGTTTCTCTAAGTACAGTCACATATCATATGATGATGAAAGAAGGGATAGTGTTGGGACACCTTCTTTTATCTATAGGAATTCGAGTTGATCCTACAAAGGTAGAGGTAATCTTAAAATTTCCTATGCCTAAGACACCAACATAGGTATGAAACTTTATTGGTTATGCTAGCTATTATAGGTGTTTCATGGAATTTTTTTCTAAAATAGCATTCCCACTTTTTCAATTGTTACCCAAGGATGTAGAATTTGTGTGGACAGATGAATGTAAAGCAACTTTTGTAGAAATCAAAGAACTAGTCTACAAGGCTCTAATATTACATGGTCCTAACTGGAAACTCTTGTTTCACATCTCTATTGATTCTTCTCAAAATGTAGTAGGGGAAGTTTTGTGGTAGCAGGAGGAAAAGAAGAAGTATGCAATTTACTATGTCGGTAAGAATTTGACCCCTGCTAAATTAAATTATATGGTAACTGAAAAAGGAGTTCTTGGTTGTCATTTATGTTGTTAATAAATTTCAACATTATATCATAGGGTATCCTACTTTCGTACACACTGATCATACAACTATCAGGTATCTGATGAATAAACGAATAACCTCTGGTCACGTTACAAGATGGTTACTATTAATTCAAGAGTTTGATATTACCATTGTAGACCAACTAGGGAAAGATAATGTAGTCGCAGATTTCCTATCTAGGATGGATACAAGTGATGAAGGTACACCTATAGAGGATAGTTTTCCAGATGAACATATTTTACAATTTGTACTCACACTTTGTGGTGTTCAGATATTTCTAACTTTCTTGCTAAAGGAAAGGTGCCTAAACACTTGCCTTATAGAGAACAACGAAGGATTATCCATCACAATGATCGTTATTCATGGATAGAGGGATATCTCTTTTACAAAAAATCTAATCAGGAAATTTGGTGCTTCATGTTATGAATTCCCCGTTGTTGTTACTCCGTCATGATTTTGATTAAGTGTTCAAGTGGTGTTGTTACTCCTCAGGTGTTGTTACTCAATCGATGTTGTTACTCCTTGGGTGCTCTTAGTGCCTTCGATGTTGTTAGTCCTCCCTTGTTGTTACTCCATCAAGCTAAGTCACCAGGTATGTCCCCCGATCGAGTTTGTGGATTTGATTAATAAGTCATGAGATATGACTCGATATGACCATGGACAGTCATCCCTTAGTTGGGGGGAGGTACTATAATAAATGAAAAGATGCTATAATAATGACTTATTTTTATTTTTATTAAACCTTGTGCTAAGCACATTCACTCCACGATTTTTCACCATACTCCGCACGATACCAATATGCATCAGGACTTGAAGTTAGTATTGTTGTACTAATGAACAACCATTTCCAATGCTATGAAGTAATTACCATTATTACCATTCATTATCATCCATTATCCACCACAATTTTTCCATATTTCATTTTCATCCTCTCAGTTTTCACTCTCACTGCACCCCATCACTATCTCAACTCTCTCTACAAATCTACCTATCGACACTCCTTCTCGACTATCTGTTGTTACTTTGAAGTGTTGTTATAGAGTCATTGCATAATGGGTGGACAGGTTGTACGACACGAACCAGAGAGTATAGAGAAGGTTCGACGTAATGTAGATGTTTGGCAAATGTTCTTGGATGGAGGGTGCCATGTGTATTTGAGAGGCTACAAGGATTTGATGAAGCCATCATAGTGGAATTTTGCATTAAACTTGGAAGGAAATAATTCTAGAGTCAGTGGGCTAGATTTTTTTGTCATGGAGGAAGATATTTCAATTGCCAGTGGATTACAACAAGGAGGTCATAAATGGTTCTCTCGAATGTCTCCTCCATCGAAGTTTCTAGGTTTTTTTTTTAGGCTAGGGAGACAGTGGTCCAGAAAGGAAGAGGGTATGATCATAAATCTCTGCCATATCCATGAGGTGAGGTGGCGTATTTTGTCATGAGGTATGTTACCTATGAATGCCATTTCTCTACATTGTTTAAGTATCATTTCAAACTCCTTACATGCCTTTGGTTTCAGAATGTGTAGGTTCATGCTTTAGACATGCCATACTTCCTATGGAGCAGCCTCCACATAATGGCGAAATCTTCCTGATGGTCTTGACAACCATTTGTGGTTCTCACAAATCATGCGTTGGTTAGATTATTGGTGTTTCATGCTCTATCTCGAACCTTTGTGGCTTGGCCACAATTCACCGACCTGGTGGATGAAGAACTTTTGGGTATGCTGCTTGCAGGGGAGGAGGAAGAACATGTAGCAGTGGAAGAAAAGGCCATAGATGATGTTGTTCCAACGTCGCATGTTGGCCCAATAGAGATAGATGCAATGGAGATAGAAGAGAGTGCAGTTGATGCTTCTCGACAAGAACCAGCATCAAATGCCAATCTAAGAGGATAATCACCACCTATTCAAACAATTGAAGAACTCTTGGTTGATAATATAAATGGTTTTATTACACAAGAACCAACACTACTCGTCCAAGCAATTAAAGAACTTTTGGTCAGAAATGTAGGTGGTGCTAATGCACAAGAACCAACACCACCTATTCAAATAATCGAAGAACCTGTGGTTGAGAATGTAAGTGGTGTTTTTACATAAGAAATAGCACCACTTGTCCAAGAAATTGAAGAACTTCTGGTCGGAAATGTAGGTGGTGCTGACACACAAGAACCAACATCACCTGTTCAAACAGTCGAAGAACCTCTAGCTAAAAATGTAGGTGGTGTTGTCACACAAGAACCAACACCACCTTTTGGGGGAAACATGGGCCACAGTCGACACCACTCCATAATAGATAGTGTCGATTGTTAGGCAGAAGGACAACTTAGAATAAGCACATGCAAGAAGAGAAAAAGGGAGCATAGAACAATGAGTGAACATAGAAGAAGAGGAAGGAGGGCCTTCATCAACAGGCATTGAGAGAACAAAAATTGATGAAATTATTACTCATTCTCCTTTTCTTGCATCTTTTCCAAGAGGGGCAAGGAAAACCTGTTCCTCTAGAGAGACGGAGTTGGAAGGGGAAGAAAGACATAGGGATAAAAAGGTGGAGAGGGAGTGCAGGAGAGATGGAGAGTTAGAGAGAGAGAGACAGAGTCAAAGAGACAGAGAGGGAAAGTAAGAGGGGGAGATAGATAAATATATAGATAGATATGGGGGGAGAGGGAGAGTGTGGCATATGTTTAGGGGGTTGAGAGAGAGAGAAAAATAAGGAGAGATGGAGGGAGGTATAAATATAGATGGCAAGGGGAAAGAGGAAAGAAGAGGAATATAGAAAAATTTAGGGAGAGCCAAATAGAGTGAGATGGGGGAGAGAGGGAGGGATGAAAGAGAAGGAGAGGAGGAGGGAGATAGACACAAAATGGAAGGTGGAGAGAGAGGGAAGAAGAAAGAGTCTCACAAAGATAAATACAGACATAGAAGTTAGATCTAGAAAGTCGTGAATATTTTAGATTTTTACTAAAATAGATGTATTGATTTCTAATCTTATTTGATCACATGCACTATATACATTGATTTCAGTGTAGATGTTGATTTATAATTCTATTTAATACCTTACACTACATGCATTTATTTTAGTGTTGATGTTGATTTCTACTCCTATTTGATTGATTTCACATGATGCATTGGTTTAGTGTAGATATTGATTTTAATCCTATTTTATTTCTTGCACTAGATGCATTGATTTTAGTTTAGATGTTGATTTCTAATCCTATTTGATTGTTTTCACTAGATTCATTGATTTTAGTGTAGATGTTGATTTATGATTTGATGCGGCAAGATGTATGATGTACATTAATTTCAAAGTAATTAGGTTAATAATGTGCATTGATTTCAGTGTAAGCACATCTCTACCTCCTTCACCTATATCTCTATCTCCCACTGTCTCTCCTTCTCTATATCAGCCCCTAAACATACAAACACTCTCTCCATATCTATCTATCTCTATCTCTCCCTCCCTCCCTTTCCCCTCCCTCTCTCCCTTCCATATCCATATCTCTTCCTCCCTCCTTGTCTTTGCCTCTATTTTCTTATCTTTGCCCCCATCTATATCTCTATCTCTCCTTGTCTCTCCTTCTCATCCCAAAAACATACACACTCTCTCTATCTCTTAGTGTAAGCATATGAAAATTATTCAACAATAAATAAAATACTTGAATTTTCATCCTAACTAAAATGTTTTAGTATTTGAATTTATAATTGGATACATTCTTATTATTCCCATTTTCCATCATTAACATTGTTAATTACTTTGCATTCAAATGCGGTAAATAGAAAATAACTACCATTGACAATTATTTGGGGTTTAACACTCCATAAGTCGCAATGATTGGCTTTGGAGAAAATTGAATTTTCAAATTCATTGCAATGAAGATTGTTTGTAATTGGCTATATTCTTAGTATTCACATTTTCTATCTATAAAAATTGGTACATGGGCACTTTGCACTCAAAATTTGTATTTCATCATTTTTCATCATTCAATTTACTAACAGTCTCTCTCATCTCAATAGAGGTTACTAAGAAAATTTTACATAATCTTAGACATATTTAGCATATTTAAAATTATCAAAATAATTAGATGTTCAACAAATTTTGTATGATGGCACACGACTGAAACCATCCTAGATCCATCTTAACATCCGACCTATCAAGAGCCAAGAAGAACCAAATCTCTTGAGGCGCAAACATTTCCTAAAGTTTTGCACTAAAAAAATAAGTTTGCACCTCCAGAGATTTGATCCCTCTCGGCCCTTGATAGATTTGGTATTAAGATGGATCTAGGCTCGTATAATTATTGTTGTGGTGAGAGGTTCTCTACAACCTATTATGGGAGAGATGTTGTCACATAACCTTACATGTAAAAATATTAAAGTAATAATTTAAATTAACAAATTAAAAATAGTAATAATAAAATAAACTAATGTCCGTCATAATTGAAATATTTCAATTTACACCTTTATTTTTACATAACATTATATAGAGATATAAAGTGATGGAAAGTAACCTTTTAGTACGAGAAAGAAGTGTAATTTCTTTACTACTTAATATGGAGATGAGTAAAAAATTTAATTCACTTTTTACTATGAGGAAGAAATGTAATTTTTTTTGGTACTTAATATGGAGATGACATGAAATAGTATTATTACTAAATATAGAGATGACATGAAGTAGTATTATTGACATTACATGATGTATAATTCACTACATTTAGTGTACATGTGATATTTAACACAAAAATATATTAATAACAAAAAATATTTCGTAAAATATTTAATATGCATATTAAATAACATTATTTTATATATACTTTATATAGAGAAAAGTAATGTAATTCAAATTAAAAAAATTCTTATATTTTGACTTTCCATAACTAGAGAAATGTGTAATTTATTTTATTTCTAAGATAGTGTCGATATACAACTTTTAAAATTATCATTAAGAAAGTTATATTTTGACTTTCCATATAAGCTTTTAAAATTATCAATAACAAAGAAATTTTAACTTAGGTTATAAGTAAAATAGTTCAATACCCACTTTGAGTAAAAGATTTTAACATGAAACATATATAGAGAGAAAGATTATATGTGGTTGACACTCAAATAATTTATTTATAATTCACTTTTTTCCACATTACATTTAATTATTTTTATTATTAAGAGTTTCCAATAGGATATATCAAATCCATATTAAATATTAAAAGAATTATAAATGTCCCTCTTACATTGAATTAGAAAGTAGATTTGATCCTTCTCAGTGCTTGGTAGTTCCAAAGTTAAAATGGATCTAGGCTAGTATAATATATATCTAGTTGACATTGAAAT